>CM023481.1:110345579-110612343 GCA_013339685.2 Hyalomma asiaticum | reverse complement strand
GCATGTTAGAGAGGGCTCTAAAATAGTGCCAAGAACTGATAACACAATGATGATAGTACATTTATAACATTCTCATTTCCGTGACACTGGAATTTTAGGCAAAAACACCTAGATTTGGTGATCAATATAGCCTCCATAGCCCCATAAATGTTGGACTACATGCTTTGTGGTAGTTAAATAAACCCGCGAATTCCGACTTTTTGTCCACTATTAGAAAATATTTGGTGTTTTGAACATGCACTATTCGATTCAAGTACCTAACTGCATAAACACTATTCAATTCGTTATTTGAAATTTTCGAATACTCGGGCAACAAGATGCAGCCTCTCCAATGATGTTCACTGCATGCTTGGAAGAAGCATTTAAATGACTAAACTGGGAAGAAATAGAAATAAAGATTAATGAAGGTCATATCAGCAGCTTATGGTTTGCAGGTGACATTGTGCTCTTCAGCAATAATTGCAACGAGTTGCCAATTGTGACTGAAGATATAAACCAAAGAAATAACTGAGCATGGCAGAAGGTAAACACGCAGAAGCCAAAGATAATCCGAAACTAGGTAAACGAGTGCATGATTAGCGCCAGCTCCTAGAATCTGTGCAAGAGTATGCATATTCAGGTCAACTATGGGGAGCCTGCTGCTAAGAAGTCACCCAATATTAAGGATGGACTGGACTGAATTAGGGCATCAACACTAAACCGGTTTTGTGGCAAAACCGGTTATCCGGTTATTCGATTCATCGATTATTCGATTTCGAAACCGGATAACTGGATTGACCGGATATTCGGTTGGTTATTCGGTTACTGATACCGTGATATTCGGATAATCGGATAACCGGATTTTCATTTTGTAATGCTAGGATAAATATTCGTTTTTCTTGGATTCTCGTGTTTGTAGGAAACATTGCAACCATTTGTACAAGTCCGATATGTTCTCTTATTGACCTTCTTACGTTGTTCTTTTGTCTTATTTTATTTTCACTGCTCTGCTGGGTAAGACGGATATTTTTAGAACAAATGCCAATAACTTATACCCAGCGTCACCACACGTAATCCCAGAACCATACGAAGTAATCCGCGCGCAATACGATTTAATTCTACCGACAGCTATTTCAATCGATATGTAATTTCGTTCAGCTTCAGTGCAAGACGGCTAGTTCCTAGAATAAATTATTAGGATGGTGAACATTTCCTGAAAAAAAATGCCGTCACAAGCTTCATGATTGACGGCTATTCATTCACGTCATCTTATACGTCAGATTCTCCTTTTCCACCAGAGTGACAAGAGTGACTGACATGAAGCAGTCACAAACCTGACGGATATTTTCCGATTTGGTTGTACCATGACGTGCTATATCTTTTCTATATTCGTACGTTTTTATCAAAATATATAATTTAGAATAGTGACAAGCTGCTCGTAATTACTCCGCCACATGACGTAATCACTAGTGAGTCATGTTACACCAACCCGCGTCTATTTTACGAGTCTACACTGCTAACCTGCTGACATCATCACAAAGAAAAATTTCTTCTTTAATGTAATAAATCGCACAATTCTTACTAAGACAAATGACGTATCCACTAAGAGATCACGCGAAGTCATTCTGTTTCTCAATCTCAATCACCTTGCGGACACGCATGTCAAACAAAATGTTTTTAGTGGTTAATACCCAATCACAAGCAACATTCCAAGTGATGGTATCACTAGTGACTCACGTTATGTCACCACACTTCAGTGCAATGAATGCACTCGTGCAACTAGCCGTCAGGTAAATGTTTTTCAAAGTGTGATAAACCGATCACTAGTACAGTGTCAAGTGAGGTTATCACTCCTGACTCTCGTGATGGCACCTCTCTTCACAATCATGAATGTATTCGCGCAACCTGTCGACATGCACGTCAAACAAAGTAGCTTTGACGGGTTCATTACTAAATCACTACTAGCACAATGTAAAGTTGCGCTATCAATAATGGCTCACGTGACGTCATCACTCTCCACTTCCATGAAAGCACTCCGCATTTTGCTGACATGCTTGTCAAACGAAATAGTTTTGAAGGGGTAATAAAGAAATCACTAGCGATATGTCAGGTGATGTTTCCACTACTGACCTACCTGATGTCACCACTGTTCCGAGTCATGTACTCCGCAATCTGCCGACATGTATATCAAACAAAACGACTTTAAAGGGGTGATTATATATATATATATATATATATATATATATATAGATAGATCGATATGCAGTGACCCTTCCTTAAGCAATTTGCAAAAATTTATGTCGAAGGAATGCCGACACATGCATGCAGCGCGCGGACGCAGAAAGGTCCTGCCGATGGAACTTCTTGTCAACCAGCACCTACTCCGAAGGAAAGGACGGTAGGCGGAGTGCTCGCAGTGACGTCACACTGTTTGCAAACAGGGGGGGGTCTATTGCTGCAACTTTTTTTTTTGTTTGGCAGATAGTGACCCCAAATACACTCTTTTCGCTTTACAGTATGCGGGCTTATCTGTTAAGCGATGTATACTGCCTGTGATACCACTAGTTCAATGTGCAATTTATTATACATTGTAATTGTAAGATTTGTTGAATATACAGTGAGCGTTACGGACTATAAAGTTCATCCCAGAATCCCAAGACGGGCGAGAAAATTATTATTGATAACAATCAAGTAACTAGGCCGAATTTAGCACGCCTCTTATCACGTGCGTCGCGTGCGCGCATTAACGACCTTAGGCTTTAAGACCATCCACCTCATATTCACACCTCATTAGTAACATTTGTGACGTTCAAAGCATGATAAACCCGCATTCAATTTGAATATAGCAGATGTTAAAGACGAACCCTCATGTTTACATGCAGAGATGATGATGATATATGTTGTTTAATGGCGCAAGGGCCAAGCTTGGCCAAAGAGCGCCAAAGAGAGTGGCACATTTTCTTCTCGTAAAACTAAGAAGTTTCACACTGCCGGAATTGCAATTTCCCCGGTGTGCGCATTCATATATGCGTAACTTGCATATTTAGTTATAGGCTCACGTATATAAGCTGTACAAGAGGTTTTCGAGGCAACTGGACGCATTCTAAGGATACTTCACGGGCGCTTTTCGTCGGCTGCGGCAATGTAATAGTGCAAACCAAATTGGCGCCGTTCTTTCAGTAAAGCACACAAAAGTAACTCGTTTCAACAATATCCAGTAGTATGCGCACATAATACATACTATATCGCGGACAATTACTTGCCTAATCAATTTTGACCTTAGTGTCGAAAGCACTGAAACAAGGTTTTCAAGTGGGTTATTAGCCACAGAAGTTCAGAATGCATGAGTGCATTTCGACTTCGCGGTGCGATGTGACGTAAACGGTGTGTTAAAGCTGACAGCGAAAATATTTGGCGTTGATCGCTTGGCTTGTCGCTTCTGTGTTAATCATACGGAGTAAAATATACGGGAATGCCGACTCAGATATTGATGACACTGTTATAATCGTGATACGGAAACAAACAGTTTGGGTACTCGAACTAGCGCCAACACCGTGCAATTTATTATGCGCCAGTCGGATACTTAATTGACACGTTCCTTTCAGTGATGTCCTTTCATATGTTCGAGACCCAAACTTGTATTTAACCTCTCAATATTTATAACATGGTCTAAAATTAACAGATTGTTTTTGCAATCACTGAGCGACACGAAGCCAGGTTATTTTCTTTACAGTCTGCCATCTGCCCTAGTGGCAATGAAGGTAGACAATCAAGAAGCTTCGCCATTTGTACTTACAAATAGACTGTACAGACGACAGAAAATAAGAGAGCAGGTGACCACGCAACGGGGCAGACGACGAAAAAACTTCATCATATGTACTTATAGACAGACGGGACAAACGACAGAAAGTAAGGGAGCATACGACAGCGCAGACGGCGCAGACGTCATAAATGCTTCGCCGTTTGTGCTTATAGAAAGACGATACAGACGGCAGAAAATAAGGCAGCCGATGACTATGCAGACGATGCAGACGATATAAAAGCTTCCAGTTGGCGTAGAAGAGTGACACGAAGTTGTGTTATGGTACTGTCTGTCAGTCATCCGCCCACATCGGATGCCGAAGGGACTCTTCTCAACCTGGCTTCTTGTTAGCCAATTACTTTAGTAAGTGGCGCATTAAATACGGTTCCAAGAGTTACAGCAGGCTGCAAGAAAGGAATAAGTGAAGAAGGACTACCGCTGTGGAGAAGGCACAGCGTTGGGCTGCACCGCGTTGTCACCAGTGATGGGAAGACTAAAGAGCTGGGTATGGCAACATGCCGAAAGATCTTTGGATGGTAGCACGGCCAAATGTGCCGTTTGCAATGAGCACTTTCGCATCAATATGTCAACATCGTCTCTCGCTGTGCACCTTCTGAATGAACATGGACTTCAAAAGAAGCCGTCCAAGCGCTGCTCGTAAGTAGAAGTTTGTACTCCGAAAGCTTTTGAAGTACCTTTTCAGAACATCTCTTGTCGTTATATAGTGATCCGCGTAAAAACTTAGACGTTTTTTCAGTAACTCATGTATTTCAATAAATTGTCTCACTACTCATAATGAAGTATTTTGTTGCACTTCGAGAACTCAGTCCTAAATGTGAGACATGTTTTAAATACCGGTACAGCCCATTAACCTTACGCGGGTATCGAACAGCCATTTTTCGTCGTGATCGGGTGTTAATAGTATCTAACTTCTTTATCGTGTTTGTCTCCATTAAGGCAGCCGCGAAAAGGACCCAATAAATGCTGTAAACGTTTATTAGGGTAGGGCATAATCACAATCAGCAGTGCATCATATGTAACTGTCACGTTACAAAAGAAAACCTCTGGTTCGGTAAAACATGACAGAATGAGAATTATTCGACGTGAACGTCTCGCCCTGAGACAATACAAGGTTTACGTACACGAGTTTTGTACGATGCTGCGTCTGTATTTTAGTATAAAACATTCATCTTGAAACAGAACCATGCTTAAAAACAGCTGGGAACTATGTTTCGCTCTTGCCCATAGCTTTAGAAGTACGCATTTTGTAAGTGTTTTCTTGCCATAATTTCTCTCCGGAATGAAGAATGCTTTCGATGCTTGCTCTCAAGCATCCATGCACCACAGCTTGTACTTACCCGTATGATTGATCGCAACTGTGCAAGGTTTTTGCTTATGTAAAATTTAAGTATGCCCATTCTACCTCATCAGTTTTTTAGCGAAATGGCTGTCAGTATTACCAGTCGAACCCACTTATAACGATAATGGTTTTAACAATGTACTGGTTATAACTTAAAACAATGAGAAGCTGCCAAACCGTTAACAATTGTATCTTTTGTATGATGAAATAACCCGCTTACAGCAATGCCCACACACCACATTATCAGTTATAACAATAAATTCTGGCTGTTCGGCATCCATGCCGAGAGGTAATGGAACGTGAAATTCTTGAAAATAAGGAAAAAAGCGAAAAGTCCAAGCTACTGATCCCCCCCCCCACCAACCCCGCTAAGGATTTGCAGAATGCTTCACCGCACGACGTTGTAGCAATTAGGCAAAGCTAACTTTCAAAATTCGCTGTGAAGGGGGAGTGGAGGTGACTTTTTCGATACACATTCAGACATGCAATTTTGGTGAAAAATTGACACCTATTAGTATTTCAGTATCTAGGACTGCCATATATTGCCACTACAGGGTTTGTGGTGGTGCTGTGAACGTGTATCAATTTTCAAGCATCTCTGAAAAATTGTTAGCTTTGTAATCTTCATCACAGATGTTTGTTGGAATATCACACCCGATATTACAGTTTTCTCACAACAGCCTGCCATTCTCTCTTTCGCTTGTTTTTGTGCAACCCTTTGATGGCAATTATCGATTATAACAATGAAATTTTTGTGGCACTTGAGTATGTATCGTCTTTACTTCAAACTTTTGCTCCTTCAGCATTCAAAGCTGTCGCCTTCCTAAGCAATAAATACCATATTAGAAACCATTATGACAACATTTTTTACGTTTTCGGGCCTTGTGACTCAGAACAGGGGTGGCCTCTCAGGTCTGAAAAATGCCTAATGCACTCTCGCACTTCTGCGCTTCTCTGCATGAGGAATGACTTTCGCAGCAAGAAATCTATTGGTGCCTAAATAACGTTGCGAATTCGAAAAATGACAATTGGAACAGGCTTTTCAAATTGAAGAAAATCGCAGTTGCCTGCTTTTCCGCTTACGACGAGAACTGAGACTATAAAAATATTGATTGCATGGAAAACATTGTCAACTTCCTCACATTGACTGCTCCTAATTATCGCTTTGCAGACGTACGAGTTCGACGGTACAGGCAGATAATAATTACGGCACTCTATTTCAGATCACAGTATGTACATTATTAACAGCGAAACTTCTAAAGCTCGAGGTGAAACGTCCACAGCTCGCAAAAAACCCTCAATGCATTTCGCCCAGCCGTGCATGCGCTGAGGTAGCAGCGCCGTCAAGCCACTCCCAGCGACGGTGACAGGACGCACAGGCACCACGGCGAGTCTGCCCGGCGTAGCGGCTGCGCGGGTTGTGTTCGTCGGTGGACGGGGCTTGGCAGCGGCTGCTCCTCGGTGCATGCGCGGCTCAGCGAATGGACTAGCCGAGTACAGCCTAGCTAGTGACAAAAAACCGTTACTTCTAGCGGGGGTGTCACAGCCAGGTTTGCATGTCACTTTTTGGCGCTAGAGATTGGACATCCTTGCAGCGTCTTAAGAGGCTATGCTTCAATTCTACTCTGTGTACCCTCCCTTGCATCATTCCAGAACGTCACGTTCAGACCCTACAATTGAACAGCTTCGCTGTTTCTTAAAATTTACACGGCTAGAGTAAACGTCAAGTTTTTATTCAGTATTAAACTATTCAATAAAATTTGCGATGCTTTTCCTTGTATCACTTCATTACTTAATATTGCTGCAAAACTCTAGCATTCATATTTTTGTGTGCAGACGGTCACCTACTTCAGATGCGAGTGACACTGAAGTTTCTGCTGACGAGGCGCCTGATGATAACGAAGCTCTCAGCCATGGGTCGGTACCTCAGACATCAACAGGACCTAAGCCGCGAAAACGGCAGAAGAAGAGCGCTGAACGACAAGAGAAGATTGACCAGGCGCTTGCAAAAATGATCGCTGTCAACCAGTTGCCTTTGGCATTTGCAACTAGTACAGGATTTAAACATTTTATGGATGTTGTGGAACCAAGCTACAAGACACCTTCTTATGTTAAGCTGAAAAATCGAGTGAAACTCCTACATGATCAGTTGAAAAAAAAAAGTAGAACTTCATATGGACTCCGCTACAGCTGTTGCGCTCACATCGGACTTGTGGACGTCAAGGGCGCAAGATTCTTACATCACAGTCACTGCGCACACTTTGGACAGTGAGTGGAAGTCACAGGCTTTCACCTTAGCGACCGAGCAAATGCAAGAGCGGCACACGGGAGAAAATATCATGCAACGAATGGCAGAAGTCATCGCGGTATGGAAGCTGGATGGTAAGGTGACGGCAGTTGTCACTGATAATGCATCTAACGGCATCAAAGCAGTGAATGCACTGCGAGGCATTTTAGAACCGAATGACGTTACCTGCTCGGCTCACAGTCTCCACCTGAGCATCAACAAAGCACTATCGCTCAAAGAGATTGATGACCTTTGCCGAAAGAGCGGGAAGCTGGTTGCCCACTTCCGTCATTCAACCATCGCCAGCGACGAGCTGAGTAGGCGACAAGAGCTGCTCGGCTTGCCAACAGAGCGCCTCACGCAAAGCTGCCCGACGAGATGGAACTCCACTTACCAGATGCTCGCAAAGCTTGTCAAGCACCGGCCTGCCATCCAAAGTGTACTTGCTGACCGATGTATTGTCACAGCAACTTCTGCGCAGAACCTGGAGATAACTCAGCAAGAATGGAATGTCACCAGTGAACTCTGCGAGGTCCTTGACCCTCTTCATCTTGCAACCGACATTCTCTGCAGTGACACAGTTTCACCTGTCTCCATGGTTCGGCCAGTAATGAAAGCACTAGTGAAGAAGCTAGGGCCTCGGGCATCTGGCGACTATGACGTCGAGAATTTTAAAGAAATAGCTCGGTTGGAGATATCTCGCCGATTCTCGTTAGACTGGTGCACCCAACTGAACTCGGTGTCTGCGCTAGAGCACTGCACGGGCCCGGGCCGGCCCGGGCCTGGGTCAGGCCCGAATCAGGCCCGGTTCTCATACGTGTCGGTAATGGCGCGTGTATGCTTTTTGGTTTTGTTGTTTCTTGGGATTTAGCGTCCCGAACCTAGTCAGGCTATGTGAGACGCCGTAGTGGAAGTCTCCGGGCAATTTAGACCACCTGAAGTGCATTAGCATGCACTGAAAGGCAGCACTGCGAGAAGTGCGAAGCAACGGTACACTGCCCAGATTAGTGCATATAAAATGCACTCATGGGCATCATGGGAAACATTTCGAGCATGCAGCTACGCTCCCATGCCCGCCTCGCCTGCTTCGGCCTTCGTGACTTTGTAGACTGGTGAATGCGACTCGTAAGTCATTAAGACTTGAGGAGCTGCAGTTTAAGCGCAAGAAGAGAGACTCCTGTCACAGGGTCGCCGATCCACGCAGATGTTGCTGATTTTTGTGCTAGCAAGGCAGTTGCAAATATTTGTGATTTGGCAATTAGAGAGTCAGAACTAGCATTTAACTCGGATTCTCATCACATCGAGTGTGCATTTGCTGATTCTCACGGCCACCTTTGTCTTCGTCACACTTCGTCAGTAATTCATAAGTTTCGTCATTCGTCGGAGCACAAGTGTTCTCGTGGCGCTCAAAGACGTGGACGCGCTCCCGAGACAGAAGTGAGCAAACACCTAAGGAAGGTGATAATCAATATGATTTACTGCAGTGCACTTTGTAACAGGCGTGTGTATTGGCACCCTTTACCGCACAAATATCTAAGGGCTCCAGAGACGCGCCGTGTGGACGAATTTTCATCCCTTCAAGCTTCCATCAGCCTTCGAACTTCTGCCGCTATTAGATTTTAGCGGTTAAGTAACACACATCAAAACGGGAGACATGAACCCTTCCTCTAGTAATAAAAAAAAAATTCACAGCATATCCACGGGGTGAATGATGATGAGTGGGCGAAGCTCCGGAGTGAACCACCGATAAACCGTTAATCTTCCGTGTAATTCGCCCAGTCGATCATCATGTAAAGACGTCAGAAACACTCTATTCGAACGCTGGGATCTGGCGTTTAAAGGGACGCTAGCACAAACGCGTTACAAACATGCAGTACACTCTAGTAAGGGGAGAGAGGCCACAGCGTCTTACGCAGCCCCTTACACAGGCCGGAACGCGCACCGCGTTTGCCGACGCCATCACATGACTGCTGAAAGAGTATAAGGCGGAGAGGCCACAGCGTCTTACACCAGCTTCTTACACGCGCCGTAACGCGCTAGCACAAACCCATCATCATCGTTAGAAACGGACAGTCTTTCGCTCTCTCTCTCTCTCTTTCTGTCTCACACAAGACAGCAGATGGAAGAGTGAGAGAGCTCGCGCGCCACCTGACGTTCCTGAAGGCAACTCGGAGGTAAACAATGGCTGCTAATGGGAATGAGAGACAGAAGTAGTCGGCTTTTAGCTAACACTTACACTTCTACTTCTACTAACGTTTCCTACTGGAACATGCCAATGGCTGCTAATGGGGAATGAGAGACAGAAGAATTCGGCTTTTAGTTAACGCGCACGCCGCGAATTTTTTATTGTTCAACAACGCACAGGAGAAATCTCCCACCGGCACCACCTTGGAGGTCAAAGCGTAAGACTGGTTACGCACTACGACTACGACTACGACGAGGGACGAACGGGTGCCGCTTTAAGGAGCTTCGCCCCTAAAACGTATGGCAGCTCTGCTGCTGTGAAACCTCGGGACGTGCGTAGCACGGGCACCCAGCGATTCCCGTTCGTAGAGTTCCCACTGCTCCGTGGACCAAAGCGTCAATGACCTCAATGCTTGTGGTAAGCAAGTAGGGTTTCCCCGGCACGAGTAGAATTTGTTAGCCAGAATTGCTAAGTTGGTGTGCGACATGTGCGCTACTTTTTCGTTTACTTTTATCGGCTGCGGTATCACCGTCGCGTGTTAAGTGTACCACGATCCAAAATCGTGGCGCGGCTAGCTCGGTGCGTGCGCTAACATAAGTTGATTATAGTGGGCAATACAGGTTTTGCGGAAGCTATATAAAGAGGCATAGACTAAGTATTCTGTGCCGCACTTGAGATGCTTGACACCCTACATGTTGAAACAAGAGCAGAAGGGCCTAAGTTCATTCATATGATGGAACACACAACTTATTTTATTGACGGAGCAGTTGACACCTTCTGAAACGAAGCCTTTAGTGAAGCAATAGAATATGCGAGATCCGCGTGAAATATCCTTCCACGTGGGCGCTACCCCTCTCAGAAGTTTGCTTTTCCTCTACTCTCCGCCTTTTCCTGCCCATCGTAGTCACCGCTTTTTCCTTTCTGGCACACCTTGCCTCCACCGTCACAGCCGCCAGCTGCAAGACTACAACCAAGACTGCGAGCCACAGACAGTCAGACTTCGCTCCCCTGTTTGCATCGAGGTCTCTGGTCCGCGGCGGCAACCAACTCTCCCGATTGCAGCCATTGCATGGGATCACGCTCCGGACACCAGACCCGCCGCGTTCGACGTGGAGCGAGCGGCTAGTTCAGTTGGGCGCTCTAATAAGCAGTTATTTCGGAAGCCCTCAGTCCGGTCTTGATTTAAAGTATAACACTTTCAAAGGCCGAGGGCGGTCAAAGGCGACGAGATAGGCATCTAAAGCGAATAGCGAGGACAGTATGTCGCTCGCTAACGTGTGTGGCTTGCTTTGACAGATCTATAGCACTGCGGTGGCGGTGGTTCGGCGAACAAAGGTGCGGGAGAGGACTCCCTTCTTTGTAGCATGAAAACGTAGCGTACGTTGGAGACAGTTGCCTACCGAGGAGCCGAAACGACAGGTTTAATAACGCTACTCAGCCTGGCGAATCCTCCCAGGAGTAGTTAGAGCGCATTTTTTTTTCTCCCTCTCGTTGCATTGCGCAATAAATGAAGTTTGCAGGATAAGTTCTGCGCTATTTACTCAATAGTCCCAGCAATTATAGTAAAGCCAATTATAAATGTCCACCGTTTTTCCATTTTATGTTGGCGTTGTATGATGTAGTCGTTCTTTGAAAAGAAATAAGAACATTGCACCGTTAGCACTGCGTGCATGAGACAGCCAGCTATGCCTCCTCATATAACTCCCTGCAATTCTTTCGCTAAAGTGTTACAGGTGTAAGGTAAACACAGTACCATTGCAAATCGTGACACTGTTAGATGTTTTCACAACACTCTCCGGAAACTATCTTGAGTGCGGCTGGTATCTTCACTGTAGGAGAAGATTGGACAGTGCCTTGTTTATGCTCAAATAATTGGTTGAATTGGGCCGGGCCGGGCCGGGTCGGGCCGGGCCTAAACCTTTCGGGCCCGGGCCGGGTACGGGCCGTATTTAAAAACACCGGGCCGGGCTCGGGCGGGCCTGAGCTCGGCGTTTTCAGGGCCGGGCCGGGCCCGGAAAATGCCGGCCCGTGCAGTGCTCTAGTCTGCGCGTCAGGGGGCATCTGTTCTAGATCCGAGGTACAAAAGCCTTCAGTATGAAGAACCAAGTGCTCGGGAGGCAATCCGTGCCAATGTTCGTGAAATGCTGCATGACTTGGCGCCTTTGGATGATGAAAGTGGGACAGGCACTACCGAGACCACAGCGACAGCACTCGACATATTGTTTGATGCAGAGCCTCACGTTAGTGACCTGTCAGCTCAGTCCGAGGCGTACCTCTCAGAACCTCAGCTCGGACACAACTTGGATGCACTAAAGTGGTGGAAAGACCATGAGTCCAAATTTCCCCGCGTGGCGGAACTTGCAAAAAAGTATATGTGCATCCCAGCCTCATCCGCAAGTTCCGAGCGCGTATTTTCAACGGCTGGAAATATTATTACTGCCAAAAGAAGCTCGCTTCTACCGGAAAATGTGAGCACACTCGTGTTCTTGTACCAAAATAGGGCGCACTTAGATATCTGATAATGAGAATCAGAACAAATAAATGGATGTTTCTGAATATGTCACAGAGGTGGCGAGTACTTTTTTATCATGTTAATAATTGTATGCGGACGGAAAAAGCAGAACCAGGCGGATCAGATGTCGTGGAAGTATAATGTCCAGTTCGCCTGTTTTGACAAACAAATATTAATTTCATATTTGACATTATACGTAAAGACCACACTTTACGTGTTTATATTCTGAGAACGGAACTCATGCACCTTCAGCAATCCGATTGTTACCGCACATGTTCGAAGAAAAAAAAACGTTCCTCGCTAGTTTGTTCATTCACTATGTATTCCTTCATTTTGTTTACGGCTGCTTGTTTTCTGAGTTTCTTTTTGATTAAATATGCAAGATGCTTTTCGAATTTTATTTTTTGGGGCGAAATTCGTCGTTTGCCGGTATACGTAAATTCCAGTTCTCCAAAGTTTGCCTTTAAATTTTGCAATTATTCTCAATGCACTATCTCAACACAAAAACATCAAAACGCTCGTGCACACGTAGTGCATTTTAGTTGTCGGTAATGTCTTAACGCATGAACACACAAGCCCAAATACCTGAATACGAAACCGATACATTTGTGCAAGTTACAGCCTTAATGGTTGTTGTAATACACGCAAGCCTACTTTACGAGCTTCAAGAAAAACTTGCAAAAAGAAGAAGCACTACAAGAGAGCGCGGTGTTTATGCGACCAGCTTTTTTTTAAAGTTATGTACTGTCTAGTAGAGCAACAAGTTGTGATAACATATTTTACCTTGTTGCTGTCACTGAAAAGCGTGCTCATTTCGATTGATGAATCTCAGCTTTGAATAAGAGCATAACACAACTAAGGCGCCTGAGGCCCTTCCAACCTTCTGAATTAAGAGCAGTTTATATCAATTGGTAAATATATGTTGCAATAAGCCGCTGAACTACTTCCAAGGATATCATGAAAGTCCTGTGACCAGGAAGTTCGTCTTTGTAGAAGGTTGAAAACACCACCACTGCCAGATATCATTGGAATTCCATCAACTCACCTATGGTGAAAGAAACAGGGCGGGCTTCCGCTGAAGACTTTATTATAGCAATGGCTATCGAACTGACCTCATGTAGGTATTTCCTATAAAGTTGATCAATACCGCGTATAGTGAATGCATGCATGACCATTGGTGGAAACATGATGCGCAGAAGTCCGTCTCTGCCTGATGCTGTAAAATTGTTGCATGGTAGAGTGTGTGGCGAAACTGGTGCGTGAAGTAAGGTTTATATCAACAAAACCGGTCGATGTACTAATGGCCACTTACATGTCCTTTCCATAAAGAACGAAACAATTTAAATGGGCCGTCAAAAGTGGTGTTTCTTGGATGAATTCAAGTTGCGAATAACTTTACTCGTTTGTGTTCCTCGATATTTACCGATTTCTCTGAAATGTTGGAGCCCTAGTTATATATTAAGCGCTGTGCATCGCAGAGTCCATGGGGTATTTGAGCAGTGCCGCTTAACGGGATGGCATAAGTATGGTGAGACCGTGCTGTGTTGGTTGCCACACAGGTTTCTTCTGCTTGCAAGACCTCTATTAGGGACTTTGCTAATCTCTTGACGTTACTATATGCAATTATTTGCTTGAGTAAGTAAAACGTTTAACTAGCAGCGTGCCGCCACGATGGTATGACATTTTCGTATTTGGCATACTCTGAACCAGCACTACTAAACTACAGTAGAACCTCGTTATAACGGACCCGGATATAACGAACTATCGGATATAATGAAGCAATTGCAATTCCCCTTGAAATTCCTATAGATGAAATTGATATTGGTTACAACAAACTAATGGTTATAACAAAGTAATTACCGCTCCCCTTCAACATCGTTATAACGAGGTTTTACTGTATTACGGAATTAAGAGGAGTAGCATCAGAAATACAAATGGGTAAAAAGAATAAGTATCACCCGTCTGCAACCTCATGCGAAGTGCGGACATGGCACAGCGGGGCCTTTTGAGTAGCTCATGGCTAAACGACTTCAAATTTAAGATCCGCAGCTTATGTCGGCTGGCTGCGAGAAGGGATGCTTAGATAGAAGTCTTGGTGACATAAAAATAATAGTAATAATCTTAATACAATATCTGGGGTTAGGTTCCAAAACCAGGATACGATAACGAGACGCCGTAGTCGAGGACTCCGGAAATTATGACCATCACGTGTTCTTTAACTTGCACTGACATCACACAGTACACGCGCCTCTACCATTTCGCCTCCATCGAAATGTGACCCTCCGCGGCTGGCATCGAACCTTCGACCTTCGGGTCAGCAGCCGAGCAACGTAACCACTACACTACCGCGGCGGACATTTTTTGTGACATCACGTACGTGAGTCACTTCTGGCAACATCACCTTATATCAGTGATCAGGTTATTACTCTTGGCAAAGTATTTCGTTTATTATAAATGTCAGCACACTGCTACAGCGCTTGATGGTTGCGAAAAAGGGTGACGTTACAACCAACACACTAATGGTGCCTCTTGACACTGTGCTAGTGATGGTTACATTACCCATAAAATTACCTTTCGTTTGATATCCTTGTCGGCAGGTCACACGAGTACATCATGATTGTGAAGACTGGTCACATCACGTTAGTCACTAGTGATAACGTTACTTGGAATTGTGCTAGTGGTGATCGGGTTATTACCCATTAAAATACCATTAGTTTTATATACAGGTCAGCATGTTGCGGGAGTTCATTCATAATTGTGGGGAAAGATGACGCACGTGAGTCACTAGTGATACGATCCCCTGAATTGCTACAAGTGGTCGGGTTGTTAACCCTTGAAATACCTCTCGTTTCGTATGCACGTTTGCAGGTTGCGCGAGTGCATTCATGACAATGAAGCGTGGTGATGCCATGTGAGTCACTAGTCAATACCTCACTAGACACTATGCTAGTGATCAGTCTATTACTCCTTGAAATACCTCTCGTTTGATATGCATGTCGGCAGGTTGCGGAAGTTCATTCATGACAGTGAAGTATGGTGATGTCACATGAGCCACTATAGTGATTACCTCACTAGACACTGTGCTAGTGGTTGGTCTGTTACCCCTTCAAATAGCTTTCGTTTCATATGCATGTCGGCAGGCTGCGTGAGTGCATTAATGACAGTGAAACGTCGTGACGTCACCTGAGTCACTAGTGATAGCCTCCCTTAACGCTGTGCTAGTGATCGGTGTATTACCCCTTGAAATAACTTTTATTTAATATGCATGTCGGCAGGATGCGGGAGTTCATTCATGATTGTGAAGAGTGGTGACACACGTGAGTCACTAGTGATAAGGTCAACTGAAATGCTGCTAGTGATCGATCTATTACCCATTGAAATACCTTTCGTTTGATATGCATGACCCCGGGTTGCATGAGTGCAATCATGACAGTGAAGCGTGGTGACGCCACATGGGTCACTAGTGATAGCCTCACTTGACGCTATGCTAGTGATCGGTCTATTACCCCTTGAAACACCTCTCGTTTGATATGCATGTCGGCAGGTTGCGAAAGTGCAATCATGACAGTGAAGCGTGGTGACGCCACATGGGTCACTAGTGATAGCCTCACTTGACGCTATGCTAGTGATCGTTCTATTACCCCTTGAAATACCTTTTGTTTGATATGCATGTCGGCAGGTTGCGTGAGTGCATTCATGACATTGAAGCGTGGTGACGCCACATAGGTCACTAGTGATAGCCTCACTTGATGCTATGCTAGTGATCGATCTATTACCCCTTGAAATACCTTTTGTTTGATATGCATGTCGGCAGGTTGCGTGAGTGCATTCATGACATTGAAGCGTGGTGACGTCACGTGAGTCACTAGTGATAAGGTCACCTTTATTGCTGCTAATGATCGGTCTGTTACCCCATGAAATAGCTTTCGTTTGATATGCATGTCGGCAGGTTGCGTGAGTGCATTCATGACATTGAAGCATGGTGATGGCACGTGAGTCACTAGTGATAAGGTCATATTTATTGCTGCTAATGATCGCTCTGTTACCCCATGAAATAGCTTTCGTTTGATATGCATGTCGGCAGGTTGCGTGAGTGCATTCATGATAGTGAAACGTGGTGACGTCACGTGAGTCACTAGTGATAGCCTCCCTTGACGCTGTGCTAGTGATCGGTGTATTACCCCTTGAAATAACTTTTATTTAATATGCATGTCGGCAGGTTGCGGCAGTTAATTCATTATTGTGAAGGGTCGTGACGTCATTTGAGTCACTAGTGATAACCGCACTTGACACTTTGCTAGCGATCGATTTATTATACCTTGGAAGACGTTTCGTTTGATATGCATGTCGGCAGGATGCACAAGCGCCTTTATGGCAGTGAAGAGTGGTGACGGCACGTGAATCACTAGTGATAGCGTCATATGACGCCATGCTAGTCAATTCATTACCCCTTCAAAGCCGTTTCGTTCGATAAACATGTCGGCAGGTTGCGGGAATACATGCATAATTGTCAACAGTGGTGTCATCAGGCGAGTCACTAGTGGAAACATCACCTGAAACATAACTAGTGATCGATTTATTACCCCTTCAAAACCATTGCATTTGACATGCATGTCAGCAGGTTGCGCGAGTGCTTTCATGGCAGTGATCAGTGGTGACGTCCCGTGAGCCACCAGTGATACTTAACTTGACACTGTGCTATAGCGATCGTTTCATTACGCCTTGAAAGAAATTTTGTTTGATGTACACAACGGCAAGTTACGCGAGTGCATTCATGGCACTGTAGTGTGGCGACATTAGTGAGTTTTAGTATATCGGAAAGCAGAAAACGCAAAGATTTAGCGTTAACGTTAAGTTACCGTGGAACACACCGCGCATGCGCAGAACCTTAACGTATACGATACCCTTACGTGCCTACGCTCGCAAAGGGACCCGTACGTCTGGCAAGATGGCGGCGTCAGTCGAAGTGAGACCGCTCGCTTCAGATCTGTCGTGACATCGGCCTGCATTGTTAAGCTCATTCATTACCCGCTCATGTTCTTGTTTGCCTTAGGTTTGGCTAATTAAGCTTCGCCAGCCGTGTATTGGCGACAATGTGTCGCCGTTTTCAAGATACGCATTCAGTAAGCGGCACACAAGGCTTAAAATGTGAGTGCACTCGCTTTCACGGCCTTCGAGACTGCGCGTGCCGGCGTTCGAAATCTCAGAGGCCATGTCGCTTTGCTCACGTTTACGGTAGTCTCGTCGAGATGGCGGCACTGCCACCGGGGCTTTTTCTTTTTGTACATCGGCTGTTTCAAGCTACAACCAAAATAAAGCCGAGACGAGTAGTGTGGTGCACTACTGTATGTATAATGCTTGAAATGACAGTATTGTTTGGCGAAGTATTCCTTCAGTCACAAAAGCGACTTAGATAAGCCAGCCTTCGCAGGCACATGCACAGATGCGCACCCCCTGGGCACCGGAGAAATGTTGCAGAAGCTCCGGGGCACTGATGACAAGTGGAAAGTCCGCCTTCTCAAAGCGGAAATGTCGGCGAAATTTCTCGTATATACGGAATAGCCTCGACGACATGGACTGCCTGCGTAGCTTCTCTGGTTTCCAAAGTATAAATTAAGCGCTCCTATGTCATCGCAACTTCGAAATGACAGGCAGTACGGGTCAGAAAGGAGACTCGATGGCGGCATGTTGAAACGAAGCGATGTTTTTCGGGTCTGCTGATACAGCACTAACAACACACTCACACGATACTGGCACAATGATTTTGTGGCGCACTTAGGGATTTAATAAGAGTTGTTTTAAGGTGTAGTTGTCGCCGTACATGCCTTTGCGTTAGCTTTAGCGTTTCGCTCTCTTCCGCTATACTAAAAGTCTAGTTTGTGCCGCCAAGTGCACCCAGCTTTACCGTAACGTTAACCTTAACGCTAAATGTTTACGTTTGCTGCTTTCCGATATACTAAAACTCACTATTACGTGAGTCACTAGTTATAATGCCTCTTGAAAGGTAGCTAGTGATTACCCATTCACAAACATTCCGTTAGTTATGAATGTCCGCAGGGTGCGAAAGTGCATTCACAGTTGAGAAACGGGAAGTCTCCGCATGGGCCATTAGTGATTACGTCAGTAATGAATTAACGAGCTGCGCATGTTGTGTCGGTGCACATGCAATAGCACTTAAATTTCGAATAAGCTCTTAGCGAGACTAAATATTCGTTCCCGAATATTCGAATAACCGGTTATACGTTCATTCAAACCGGATAAGCAGAATTCCCGTTTCTTTAAATCCGGATAACCGGCTTTCAAGGCCGGATTCGCTTTTCTCCGGTTTAACCGGATAGCCGGTTTGGCGGATACTTGCAAGCCCTAGACTGAATACAGCAGGCATTCCCAAATCATGACCAGCAACTTACCACTGTCCCTGAAGTGCAAAGTGTACAGTCAACAGCAAAAGGTTAAAGGATCCAAAACTTTGGAAAAATCTATATTGCCACTTAGCCTTTGAAC
Source organism: Hyalomma asiaticum (assembly GCA_013339685.2). Lineage (NCBI taxonomy): Eukaryota > Metazoa > Arthropoda > Arachnida > Ixodida > Ixodidae > Hyalomma > Hyalomma asiaticum. The sequence goes on along the minus strand of CM023481.1, from coordinate 110,593,714 downwards.
ATAGGCTGGAGTTAAATGTTACAGCCTGTACATCGCAAAAACATCCACCCACCTTTTTTCAAGCTATCCCAGAAGCCACTGCGAGCGCGTGGTGCAGTATGGGAAATGTGTGTACATCGGCGGAGGCAAGCTCGGTTTAAGCAAGCGCCCGACGCAGTGGCAGCTGTGGGATCGAAGCTACGACACGATAAGAATCGAATCCGAGTTTGGTGAATGCAGTCTGTCGACGTAGCCTGTTCATCCGCATCGTGAAATGTGCGTAACATTTATATTTGCGCGTCCGAAAACGATGTATACGTACACAAAACAGGCGCACACTCAACGTGGCTATACTCTGCTTTGCTCTCGAACATTTTCAGGGCAGCATCTTCAGAATAAGTGATCAACTGCATCGCGTGAGCTGCAGCAATGACATTTGTCACTTACATGACAGCTGTGATCGTAATGTCAACAATCACAAAACTCGACAAATAAACACAAAAACTAAAATTCACACACTCAGTACTGCAATAAAAATGTTCACGCAACAGGATAGTTAACGCATAGCATTTCAGAAAAACGAGATCACACACATGTTCACACACACAGCAGTCCGTGTGAACATCTAGGCGCTCGCAAATCTTTTCTTCGTGCAGCAGTTAAGATTACAGAGCATCGAAGGCAAGTGTACGCGATCGCATGTGCGCTATTTCACCGACACAGCTGGACATGGCACGTCGGCGGAGCTAGCATACATCAAGGACCACTGTCAACAAATGTGGTTTTACTAAAGTGAAGTTTTATTGAAAAGGGAATCAAGCGACAGTAGCGAGTAGCGGGAAAAGAGCCCAGCGGGACAGAAAAGAAATGCTCCGCATTTAAAAGTACACGCACGAAGCACGAAGGGGTACCAAAATGAGCCGGAATAACCACGCGGTAAATGGAAAACCATACCTGTTTAATTAGAAAACAGTGAATTACAGTACCTAGAAAGAGATATCCACAACAGACTTCGTTCACACACTGCGCACAGTTCGTTCGTTTAGCACACACTGCCCGTTGGTCTACTTCGTCGTCGCAAACACATCGCTATTTTGCAGTTGCCTGCGTAGGACCACACTGCAATGCCGACACAAACACGTACACAGGAATACAGCGTCCACACCTCGGTGTTCTCCGCACACGCGGAGTGGAGATACAAGCACGTGGTCACTCGCAAACGCACGTATATACACTGCAGAGACTCCGGGAAACTACGTTGACGAGACATGCCAGCGCACACCCCGTACGTCCAGTACGAGCCCCGCGAATGACCCCCTTGCTCCCCTCCTTTTTCATTGTCCCGTGCAGCTGTGCGCCTGCTTACAAAAACACACAAAAAATGCGTTTAGCCTCGCTCCCACTCGGAGCGAAACATGCGCTTGGAAAGGCTGGGCCAGAGAACACGGCTGGGCTTCGCTCTGCTGGGCGGCTGGATGTACACACATTTCCCAGAAGCACTTGCGCGCCCACGGGTGGCGCTGCGGTGCTTGAAAAAGGTCTGCTGCAAAGCCAAGCCGTAATACAGGTTTTCCCAAAGTTTCGGATCCCATAAACTTTTGCTGTTGACTGTACATCCTACTGGTACTAATACATGGAGGTGAAACTTGGAGGATAACAATGAAACTGAGAAAATGTCAAGGACTAGGCAGGGTGCAGTGAAATGGAAAATGACAGGCATAACATGAGATGAGAATATGGCAGAATGGATTTAAGATTAAAAAAAAAAAAGGAAAAACAAACCTGGCCAGACCATATAATGAATAGATACAATAGTCAGAGTGACAGAATGGATACCACGGGATGGAAAATGCAGCCAAGGATGGCAGGGAGCTAGGTGGGTGATAAAATTAAGAACACTTCAAGAACAAAATGAAATATGCTTGTACAAGTCAGGGTAAATTGGAGATTGTTTGAAGAGGCCTTCATACTACAGTGCGCATAGGGTAAGTTGATGATGATGACACCTATAACAGCTCCAGTTCTCTTCACTTCTTTCTGGTTTTATTTGATGAATGACCCTTAGCATATCTCATTTATATAAACTGCTGATCAGTCACAGGTGGCATGAATATATTAGCTGCTACCCTAACAGGTGCTTTGTAGTCTTGTTTGTTTCATAACAATTTCTCTTCAGTGGCATGGCTTTGTGCTGAGATAGTCATTTTCCATTTTCTTTTATCACAGTATAACAATGCTCGTGAGCATCTTGGAATTGAGTGTACGGGCTACCTGCTACATTGATATTGCAATGCTATACAACTGCACCTTGATGTAACAAAATGTAAAATCGATAGTTTGGTTCATTACATGAAACCTCCTCATACTGAACTCCGGGTCTTTATAACATGGAACAGGCTCCAAAAGACGTTTGAATAACAGGGTAATAAGGAAAAAACAAACAAAAAACTAAGTTCAAGACATAAACAAATCAATTTTGTAGAACATTGAAGAAACCATGCCCTTTTTTTTTTTAATACGAAGCATTTTTGGCTCTTATAGTTTGTGTTGTGTATCACAAAACTATCATCACCATTAGTTTGCGTGCGCTACTTCTTTGCAATGCCCAACGTGCGGCGTTCGCATGCGCGCTTCTTTCTTCTCCTCCGTGCATGACTTCAGCCCACTACTACACTGGAAAAACTGTGTCTGGTGGACACACATGTTCAAGCAGAAGAAAAAGAAGAAAAAGACAGTGAGCGTTGATTTGTCCAGTGCATATCATCTCGAAAAGCTATGCGAGTGTGCATAGCTTTGAACCACAAAAGCATGCATCCTCTTATGGCACGAAACTATGCACAGATGCATAGTGTAGTATAGCAAAGGGGTGAGATGGTGTCAAGCAGAGGCCACATGTGCTGCATCTGCCATCATCTGTGGTTTGATGTAAATGTTTGTGCTGAGCTTGGTGCGAAACTTTGAGAAGCACTTGTTGGGCCCTGCAGTGCCTTGCGAGGCATTTCCCGAAGCATCGGACTCCAACAAAATGCGGGTTTGCCGGAGACAAACCCGGACCAGCCAAGTGCCCAACAGCTTCACTGCTTTGTGAGCCAGTTTCAACTGTACGGGACATCTTAGTATAAATTGGTAATGTCTACGGTAAAACTTTCGTAAGCGATGACAAAAGTGGAGCAATGGTGCAGGAACTGTGAAGCAGGGTGTACAGACAACAAGCTGCAGATCAGCAGCTTGTTTCTCAGGTACACAAGTCTGTCATTGCTGTGAGAGAAATTTTGAGGTTTGTTAAAAATTGTTTATTTCAGCAGTATGCTACTTGCCGTAAACAAACTGTAGTGATTAATTAGGGCTTCTGACGTATACACTCTGGGGTTTTTGGCTCCTGACCTTTGTTCTCCAAATTTACCATCTATGCCACAGAGAGTGTGATGCTAGTGGAGGTGCGTTGCTGCGTACAGCCAGTCCGCACACTACCTCTGAAGCTATGCAAGTGCGGCGGCACATTTCATAAGAAGCCGCTATGAAGCACTATATAAATGCACTGTAGCAATTTATTTGGACTTCATCTTCCATCACCTGTACAAAACAATAATCAGTCATTGCCTTGTGTGTACTCTTCGTCGGCGTCATCTTGCCTTCGCGGAATAGAGCGTCCCAAGAGGAGCCCACAGTGTCCTCCCGCTCGGCCCAAGCCCCAGTCGCCTCTCCTTTCAGCACTGCCAACAACCGTCACCCCGATCCTAAAATCTTCTCTGGCCTGTCTCGTGAGGATGTCGAGGACTGGCTAGAAAACTATGACCGTGTTAACACTCAGAACTGGAACAAGCTATCTAAACTGACCAACGTGCCGTTCTACGTCTCCCAAGCAGCCAAGACATGGTTCCCCAGGTGGTCTAAATTTCCGGAGCCCTCCACTACGGCCTCTCTTTCCTCTCTATCTCTTTCACTCCCTTTCCCCCACCCCCACGGACGCTTAGCCGTGCTCCCTACATGGGCTGCAGAAATTAGCGTCCTTTCCTAACCAAACCACAATCATCATCATCATCATGACAGTGACATCCGCGATTGGCCTTCTTTGAAGGTACAGCTACGGCGAATTTTTTGCATGCCCACGGTTCGCTCAGAGGTTGCGAAGAAAAGGCTGTCTGACCGCATCCAGCATTTTGGCGGGTCGTATACCTTGTACACTGAAGCCATTCTTGTGCTTTGTTGTCATGTCGATAATGCCAGCCGAAAGTGACCGCATGAGACATCACTTTCAATGCCCTCGCTGCGCAGAACCTGTCGACCGTGTCGGAAGTCACCTCTGTGTGTCAGTGCCTCAATGTCCTGCAGTCTATTTGCTTATAACTCAACTTTTCAGACAACCCCTTGGCAAACAGCACGGAGCTCTGATCCATCATTTGATCCATTATCCGCGAGGAATTGCAAGCCTACGTATGGCTCACCAGCTTGCAACAACGTCCACGTCCAGCCCGTTTATACCGACTTGCGTGGCACTATTAAAGAGGAGTTGTCATCCCTTCAGAGCCCCCACCATGCAAACATCTCATTGCGCACAAACCGGCTTTGCATGCACAGGTTGCTGCCATGCCACTCAGACCTTTTCCAAGCACGCCACCTGAGCCTGCTCATGACCACCTAGCACCTTTATTTGCCCGAGCACCAAGCCCACATTACTATTTTGCCTGGTGTTCCTTGTGGCCCATATGGTATTACTGTGGCTTTCGAGGCTACGTCTCCCGGTTTTGCTGTTGCCACCAGCAAGACGAATGTCATGGTTATGCCGCCTTTGAACGTGACGAGCCACCTCCTTCTCCATGATTTTACCACCGTTCTACCGACAATGGTGCCACTCGCTGACCTCCATCTTCAGCAGACTTCCCCAACACACGTGCCTCGAGAGGCTGCTCCCCATCGTCACTACGGCACTCTGCTTCTCCACTTCGGCCTGTACCTTTACTCCCTGTACAACGACCGGAAAACTAACCAGTGCATTTTTTGGAGAGACAACTCACAAAATCCTACAAGTCCTCCCGAACGCCCGTCAAACATGTTATTGGTGTCTATGGAAGGTGTGCAATTATTGGCTTTGATAGACACAGGAGCTTCTATATGCATGCTGACCTGTGTTCTCATTTGTGAAAAGTGAAGACGCCTTACATGGGATTGTCCTTGATTGGGGCTAACGGAGCAACCATTTGACCATCAGCCCAATGCACAGCGCATCTTTATTGATGGCATCCATCAATGAAGACACGCACAAGTTGGGACTTCCCGTCGTCAGCGTCTGCTTTAATCTCCTGCTGCCAGTGTGTAGTACGACTGAGACCGATCATTGCAGCGGGGGTATGACTGCATTTTTTGCAGCTGTGGATCCACTAATGCCTTCCAGTCAAAGTAGCTTATCACACTCTCCTTTACAAAAATTTCCCTTTCCAATGCCGACATGCTGACATCACTCCTTGTGGTTGCTGTCTCACCCATGGAACTGTGTCACTTCCAGCCTGATGTGCTTCAAGGAAAACTCTACAGCAATCATTGGTCTGAATACGACCACCAAGACAATTCTCCTACCTCAAGGATCAGTGGTGACCTGTTATGCAGATACCCAACCAGTCTCTCTGGTTGCTCTTGACGCCTTGCAAGCACGGCCTCAACAAGTATCCTAATTCATCTGCCCTTGCTTCAGCTATAAGTCCTGACTGAACCACTCTTCAACGTGAAGTGTTGCTAAAATTGCTCACAAAGCATCAGGCCTCCTTCGACACCAGTACTTCATCACTTCGACGGATCTCTGTCGCGTCTCATCGAATCGGCACCGATGACCAGACCATTGTGCGTAGCTGTCCCTACCGAGTCTCTCTGGCTGAACAGAAACTCATCGAAGAAAACATCACCGATATGCCCAAGCGAAGCATCATAATACCCTCCGTGAGTTGTTGATTATCTCCCATTGTATTGGTACAGAAGAAGGATGGGTCGGCACAAAATCGTGTCGTTTACTACGGGCTAAACAAGATCCCTGCCAAGGGTGTACGTATATCCCATGCCCTGTATCGATGACGCACTTGATTCTTTGCAAGTGACATCGGAGGTTCGAAGGAAGAGATATCTATGCTGGGAACGCAGGTGTTCCCGTGGATTCAAAGACTGACAACGTGAGCATGGAGAATATAAGCGTCCCTTACTACTACAGAGAATAGAATGCAAGCAAACAGTCCTGGCCAACACAGACTCACCCACTGGCGGCACAGAAGACTTGGGCAGCCGAGGTAGCGTTGCCTGGCGACGAGCGTACAGGAGAGCACTGAGAAGGCGAACGATGGCTTGTTGAATGCTGCTGGGGTCACTGCAGTTTTGAAGCAGGTGGTGTGACAGGAAGGACACAAAGGCAGCCATGTGAAGCCAGGAGCTCCAGCTCGTGGACCGCTAATAGATTCTTGACACTCTGGCCCGTGGACTGAACTGTGCTGAATGCTGAAATCCGTCTCCCTCCTGTCTCTTCGTTCTTTCTCCTCACACCACGCTTGCGCTCATGCATGTTTGCGTGTGCTCCACCTCCACCGTTGTCACCTTTTGCTTCTCATGCACTGAGCACAGCACACATTTGTGCACGCACGTCACAGAAAGGCATGCAGCACGTCCTCAGCCTTGACCTGCACTCCGGGTATTGGCAAATTCCAATGCACAAAGCAGACAAAGACCACCTTTTCTGCTCTGGATGGTCTTTAACAGTGACGTAATGTCCTTCAGCTTATGTAATGCTCCAGCCACATTTGAACGAATGACAGACACTGTTCTTCATGGCCTCAAGTGGAAAACTTGCCTATGCTACCTCGACAACATTGTTGTGTTTTCCTTGACCTTCACTGATCATCTGCAACGCCTGGATGAAGTGCTCATGTGCCTTTCCAGTGCTGGACTTCAAATAAACAGGAAGGGCTGCTTCACTAGCATGACTATCAAAGTTCTGGGTCACCTTGTTGGCTAGGACAGTATCTAACCCAATCCGGACAAAATTTCTGCAGTGTTGAACTTTCCATGCCCACTTCATGCAAGAGAACTGCGCAGCTTCCTTGGCCTTGCGTCATAATTTTTACGTTTAATCTGGAATTTTGCCAGCACTGCCTCACCCTTCCACAAACTTCTGGCTAGTACCTGTTCCTTTGATTAGAATGATCAACGTAAAACCCGTTTGAAGAACTCAAGCATATGCTTACATTGCCACCTGTTCTTTGTCACTTCGATGTCGAGGCGCCTGCATTGCTGCACACCGATGCTAGTAGTCGAGGAATTGGTGCAATACTGCTGCAGTGCAACCGCGAACTTTACGAGAAGGTTGTTGCCTATGCAAGCCATGTTTTGACTTCAGCTGAAAAAGAAGTACTCCATAACCGAACAAGAGTGTTTGGCTGTTGTCTGGTCCATGCGAAAATTTCGTCCTTACCTCCACGGACGACATTTCACAGTTGTGACCGACCATCATGCTGTGCTGGTTGTTGACATTGAGAAACTTGTATGCGCAATTACAAGCCTATAACTTCGATGTCATCTACAAGATTGGAAGGAAGCACCAAGATGCCAACGTTCTTTCAAGTTGCCCATTGTGCCATCAACGAGCACATCACATCACCTCACCAAGTTGGCTGTGCTGAGGATACATCACCAATTACAACAATCTCTTCCGATACTCCATCAAACCACCCTTCAGTGCCTTCGACTCACCAGCGTGCCGACTCTTATAGCAATGGCATCATCAGTTACCTTACAGGTGTTTCATTCCCCCCAAATGCCAGGCTATGAAAACAGCTCCAACTATTCAAGTTCGAAGATGACATGCTCCACCACTATATTTTTCACCCAGAGGGCCATCGATGAGTTCCTGTTGTACTGCGCTCTCTTCACGCTGACGTTCTGCAGGCTTCCCAGGATGACCCTACGTCGGGCCACTTGAGTTACCACAAGGTCCATGAGCGCATACGGAGTCAATCTTCAGGCCAGGCATGAGCATCGCTAAATATATTGCCTCGTGTGTGCTTTGCCAACACTACAAGCAGCCTAATACTGCTCCAGTCGGGGCTTTACGACCACTTCTTTGTCCAGCAGAACTGTCTTCCATCGTTGGAATTGACCTTTTCGGACCCCTTTCAACTACTACTGATGGAAACCAATGAATCATCACTGCTGTCAACCATTTGACAAAGTATGCTGAAACAGCCTCAATCTTTTCAGCCACTGCTTTGGAGGCAGCAGGCTTCTTCTTAGCCACTTACCTATGCCATGGGGCCCCTTGCATACTTTTGAGTGACTGAGGCAAGGCATTTCTTTCAAGCACACTTCATGAAGTTCTTCAAGTGTCCAACACCGTGCATAAAACAACGTCCAGCTACCTATCTCAAACAAATGGTCTAACGCAGCACTTTCACTGCACACTGTGCAACATGTTGTCTATGTACATCCAACCTGACCATCGCAAATGGCATGCCATTCTTCCATTTTAACATTTGCTTACAACACCATTGTTCAACGGAGTACAGGATACTTTCCGTTTTTCCTGGTATACAGTAAAACCTCGTTAATTCGGATCTCAAGGGAGTGAAAAAAATGTCCGAATTATCCGAATGTCGAATTAACGAATGCATAACAAAAACGCACATTTTCAATTCCTTTATCGCATACCTTTATTTTGAGAGGTAGTCCGTGATGCTTGTTCGTTTTTTTTAGGTTAGCTGGGTGGCACGGACTAGTTTGCGGGCATGTGACAAACCCTCTAGCGCAAGACATCGCAAGCCTGGGACATCGTAACAAAACTCCTCTAGAACGATGAGAGCGTCCGCGGTCTTTTGAGGTACGACGCACCGGGCGTTGTTCATCGCATGGGTCTTCGTCGGACGCCTCATCCGGTTCCCACATCGCGGCACGGGGATATATCACACCACCACTATGGCCCGACCACCACCTCACGCACCGACACTTCCGATACACCGATATGTCACAACGCACCGAAGAGTGGGGGAAAAAGCACAACCGACGCCTGCAGGTCCACGTGCTATCCATCTGAGGCCTTGTTTCTTTGTTATCCTTTTCCGCTAATGACAGGAAAATGCATGTTCCAAAACGCCACCTTGCGTCACCTTTCATAAGTTCTAGAAAAAAAAAATGCCGCTTTCCTTGGCCTCCGTGATCGGCATCGACAGTGCACTGTTTCTGCCGGAGCCCATCTCTGAGACCATAAGTTTGCACACGTGTGGCAAGGAAAATGCAATGCAATACTATGGCCTCCGAGATGCAGTTTCAGTTTCAGTTTCGCCGTCTTTGGCTTGCCTCCAGTCCGAATTAACCAGTGCGCGTGCAATTTTGCGTCGAATTAGCGAATGTTTGTTGCCATAGGGCTATGAACATTTTTGAAGGGAGGGTGTGGGAATGACGAATTATCCGAATTTCCAAATTAACGGGGGCCAAATTAACGAGATTCTACTGTACAGCCACTACCCAAACTTATCACTCAGTTTCTTTCTGCTCTGGCCCTATCGACCTTTCATCATTTGAAACAAAAAGGTTGCACGAAGAAAGACATTCACAAGGGAGGGTACAGGGACAAGCGCTCGTCCCTGTACCCTCCCTTGTGAATGTCTTTCTTCACGCAACCTTTTTGTTTCAAATATGCCTTACACACTAGGCCAAGAATGTGTTTTGCTACAGTATCTTTCATCATTTATTTGCAGCCAGTTTGTGTCTCATTTTGCTCAATGCTGTTGTCGTACCCAGATGAACACCAAAGCTAGCCAAAAAGACTGCAAACGTCGTTACGATGCTGCTCACCGCGTCGTCGTCTACTGCCCAGGTGACAATGTCCTACTATGGACTCCCGCATGAGCGCCTTGTTTATGTGGAAAGCTTGAGTCTCGTTATATTAGCTCCTACAAAGCATCGAGCAGACCTTGCCGGTTAACTACTGCACTACACCTGCTCACACGTCCACTGACTGATGCTGCCACGAAACAGAGGTCGTGCATGTTTCCCACCTTAAACCGTTTCATCTGCATTCCACTGCCTAACTCGCGGCGAGGTTGGCCGCTTCCATCCGCTTCCGTCTACGGAGGAATTCGTGTAGGCATTTCTTTGGTCTTCATCTTCACCACCTGTACAAAACCATTATCAGACATTGCCTTGTGTGTCTTCTTCATTGGTGCCATCTTGCCTTTACGGAATAAAGCATCGTCAGAACTGTGGCATTTCAGCACTTCTATCTCTTTTTTACAAGTGCCTCATCCATATAGTTGACATTTACCCATAGCTTCAAGACTTTTGCAATATAGTAATAGCAAGGGAACATTGCTCTTGAGCATGAGGTCACTGGTGTGATTTTTTTTTTTTTTTTGTATGAGGAAGCAAAGAAATGCAGGACAAAAGAAATTGGAAGGACAGTAACATTAAAGTAACTGCTTGCTGTTTTGTAATTCATCAGTCACTTTCTTGAGGTTATAAGTGATCACACTAATCAATTGCACTTCTTACTAAAGTACTAATCATAACGGCCTACTTTTCTTCTAATATAAGTCTGCTGAAGACACTTACAGACACTTTTCCTGTGCTTGACTAGAATACCAAAAAACAGCAAATGTTTGGTTCCCTCTAGCACGACAGTAAGTTGAATTGCCCTTTCTGCATTGTTAATACAGCGCCTCCTCTATTTTTTTTCAATGCCAGTGCAAATGCTCGCTCGTCAGTGGGATCGGTCCTGCTTAGTTCAGGGAGCTGTCGCTGTGCGACACCACCTAATGGGTACGGCTGCTTGCGTCACACATGCATTGGAGAGCGTGTCACTGTCAAGGCCTTGGAGATGTGGTAGACGCTGCGTCTCTCTCCTATACAACGCGTCTGTCAGATTTCTTCCTCCACACTTCTTCCTTTGTAGCTCTTTCTGTATGCTCTATGTGGCGCTTTTTCCATTTGCAATAATCTAGAGCAGCGCTTGAACGATCGACAGCTTTCTGGCATTGAGGCATCCTACAGTACCCTTATTCACAATTCACAGTGGTCGTTGCGCTGACGACTGCTTATCACTAAACATATCAAGATCTGTACGTTGTAATGTTCCATGTTTCCAGGCGCCTCTTTGACGAACATTGTTTTGCGAGTGTAGATGGTGTGGTCCAAATAGCAGAAAATCTGTCTTTGTTGCAGCAGAAAAACGTTATCGGCTATCACAGGTGCGCCACCAGCAAACGTCTCATCTTATCAACACCCAGTGTGACAGCCTAGCATGGTAATCAAGAGGGTTTCAAAGCACCGCCCCGTGCATACAGGTACAACTTATCCAAAAATACTTCTTCCGACCACGGCCATGAGGCGCCACATAAAGGGTACTCTCCCCAACTGACCACGAAGCAGGTGCGAGCGCTAGCCGACGGGAAAGAGTAGGAAAGAGTCGATGCAGAGGGTGTGAACGGCTGGATCGGATGCATCCGACTGGCATTGAAAAAAATAGAGGAGGCACTGGTTAATATAAGCAGTAAAAGTAGAGACAGTATCTTTGTGAAATATCCAAAAGCAGTCATCAACATATCATTGGAAGACCTCTGAAGGAGGAATGAAGAAAGAAAGCCCCCAAACTTCTAAGTCCTCCATTACAAGCAGCTGAAACAAATACATGCATGGTGTGTCAGCCGCATGCAGGCTTATCAGTGCACGTCACTGCAACGTCACGTGCGCTTACTATAAAAACAAGCTGCTCAATAAACCTTCGTTCTTGTTGCGTTATCTGGCTTCCTGGTTGCATCTCGGTAGCGACACAACAGTGGCGACGAGGGACCCACGCAAGCATGAGTGCCGGGCGGCCACCAGAATTTGAAGATGCGGAGGGTACCTGGACGACGTATCGTGTTCGCCTGGAGGCTTACTTTGAAGCCCATAACATCGTAGACGAAACGAAGAAACGAGCTCTTCTGATATCAGCGCTCACAGGCAGCGCAGTGGGAGTAGTTCAGGGGCGTTGCCACCCGAAGAAGGTCAACGAACTAAGCTACGATGAAGTCGTCGGGTATTTGGAAGAACATTATACCCCTCAAGCCAACGAAACGGCTGCCAGCTATGCATTCTTCATGCGATCGCAAAAAGCCGGTGAGACTGTTCAGAATTTCATTGCTGAAATTAGACGGCTGGCGGGGAAGTGCAATTTCGGGACATTGTTGGAACGAATGCTAAGAGACCGAATTGTGTGTGGCGTGTGCGATGAAGACGTTAGGCGACATTTATTGACGCAAAGGAAACTCACGCTAGAACAGGCAGAGTGCTTTGCGATTTCGGCACAAGAAGCCGCTGATAACGCCCAAATGATGCACTCTACAGAGCAAGGCGCCGTAAATTTTGCACGCCAACGGAGTCGGACTGGAAAGTTTCGGCCACAGCCGGATACACGTGGCCGATGTGAACGGTGTGGTAGCGAAAAACACGCCGAAGATGAATGTACACACCTGCGTACGGTGTGCCACAGGTGCGGAAAACGAGGCCATCTCAGCCGTATGTGCCAGTCAGCCAGGTCTAGTCACCGACAGCAGTTTCAACATGCGGATGTACGGCGGCAAGGGGCGCACGCAATGACAGCTGAGCAATGCGCAACCTCGGATGATAGTGAAGCCTTGCACACTGAGGCCGTCCTTCACCAAGAGGCAAGTATCCGCAAGGTTAAACCGATTTACAGAGTTGTCAGCTGGGATAACGTTCCTCTAACAATGCTGGTGGACACCGGATCACCTGTAAGCATCATTTCAGCGGCGGTGTTTCGGAAGTATGAAATGAAGTGGCCGCCATTGCGAAAAACGCAGCTAAAACTCTCTTGCCTATTGGGTGAACTCCCAGTGCTTGGACAACTAATCATGACGGCCAGATGCGATGGGAAGGATATTCAAGGCATGGTCATAGTGGTCGAAAGCTCGGGACCGTCGTTATGTGGCAGAGACACGATAAACGCTTTTAACGAAATCGGAGTTTCCATGCTGACAAACGTCGTCGCGAGCGTGCAACCTATGAACTGCAACGTGGCCAATACAGAACTAGAGACCCTACTTAGCGAATATGCTGACGTCTTTGCTCGAGATCTGGGACTTTGCAAGGGACCACCGGTAACATTTCAGCTGAAGGAAAATGTTCTTCCGCGGTTTTTCAAGGCCCGGACTGTCCCCTACGCTTTGAGAGACCAGATGACGGAAGCGCTGGATGAGCTAGTAGCCCAAGACGTCCTTACACCAGTGAAAACCGCCGAGTGGGCAACGCCAGTCGTACCCGTTCTAAAGAAGGATGGGTTGCTCAGAATATGCGGAGACTTTCAGATGACTGTCAACGCGGCCACTGCGATGGAGCAGTACCCGTTGCCGCGAGTGGATGACATATTTGCGAAGCTGAACGGCGGGGAAGTTTTCACGACGTTGGACCTGCGCCAGGCCTACAACCAGTTACCGTAGGATGAGAACGCCCAGAAGATAGCAGTTCTGAACACTCAGAAGGGTCTTTTCTGTTTTAAACGGCTGCCTTTTGGCATAAGTTCCGCACCGGCCATATTTCAGAGATGAATGGACGCGCTTCTGAGCGATATCCCAGGAGTACAGGTGTATCTCGACGATATTATCGTCGCAGAAAAGCGAAATGACCTGTCACGGCTGCGGAAAGTCCTTCAGAGATTGCGAGAATATGGTCTTCGGCTGCACAAGAAGAAATGCAAGTTTCGGCAAGACGAGGTCACGTTTCTTGGTCATCGTATCGACGCTAACGGACTGCGACCGAAAGACGAGAACATCAAGGCCGTCCGCGAAGCGCGGGAGCCCACATCGGTGAGTGAGATGAAAGCATTTTTAGGTCTTGTCAACTACTACGGCAAATTCTTGCCGAACCTGGCGACCTTGTTGGCTCCACTATACGCCTTTCTTGCCAAAGGTGCCAGGTGGCAGTGGAAGCAAGAACACAAAGAATGCTTTCGGAAAGTCAAGAAGGCAATAGAAGCCTCCAAGTTGTTGGCCCATTTTGACCCTGATAAGCCGTTGAGGCTGGAGTGTGACGCGTCACCAGTAGGTATCGGAGCCGTTTTGTCCCACCGGATCAATGGTGTTGATTACCCAATTGGATTCCGCTCCAGGAAACTTACAAGGGCAGAATGTAATTACTCGCAGTTGGAAAAAGAGGCTCTAGCACTGGTATTCGGGGTTGCACGGTTCAAAGACTACTTGTACGGACATGAATTCGTCCTGGTGACAGACCACAAACCTCTCACTGGTTTATTAAATCCAAAAAAAGCGATACCACCGATGGCAGCCGCCCGGATTCAGCGTTGGGCCTTGTTTCTCGCTAACTACACCTATACGGTGCAATATCGTAAAGGCAGTGAACATTCAAATGCAGATGCCCTCAGCCGGGTGCCACTGGCGGGTACAGAGCCACGAGAGAGTTATTCCGACGAACGGGAGTACGTTTTGTTTGCTCAAGCGATGGAGGAAACGGCGATATGCGCCAGAGAGGTGAAACAAATGACCGATCGAGACACTACTCTTCAACAGGTGAAACAATGGATTTTAGAAGGATGGCCGCGGTTTCGACCCCAGGATCACGAGCAGTACTGGCCGTACTTCAACAGGAGCACGGAACTCACTGTAAGTGACAATTTGGTATACTGGGGACATCGCATTGTTATGCCGTTTGCGGCCAGAAGACGCGCAATAAACCTGCTGCATGAAACTCATCCGAGTATGGTTTCCATGAAGAGTATCGCCAGAACGCTATTTTGGTACCCAGGACTAGACTCGGACATTGAGCGACTGGTCAGCTCGTGCTATGTTTGTGCACAGGCTTCCGCGATGCCACCTGCCCAGGTACCTGCGACATGGCCAGCGACCGGGGAACGCTGGAGCCGGCTGCACGCCGATTTTGCAGGTCCGGTGGACGGACACATGGTCTTGGTCATCGTAGACTCGGAAACCAAATGGATCGAAGCGGTGCCAATGAAGATTGCTACGTCGGAAACCACGGCCAAAGCTCTGCGGTCAATATTTGCACGGTTTGGGCTTCCAAAAACGTTTGTGTCCGACAATGGACCACAGTTTGTGAGCGCGCTTTTTCGCGAATTCTTGGCACGTAATAAGGTACAGCAACTGACAACGGCACCCTATCACCCGCAATCTAATGGGTTGGCCGAGAGAGCGGTGCGCACGCTCAAAGAAGGGCTCAAGAAAAATCCGGGGGAGGACCTGATAACACGGCTGGATCGATTTTTGTGCAGGTACCGCCGAACACCCGGAGAGGATGGCAAGTCGCCGGCGGAATGTTTGCTGGGTTACCAGATTAGGACGAAGATAGACGCTATCAAGCCCAAAGAAAAGTATGCTGATGGTTTGCCGGCAGCAGCTACGAGGAAATTTAATGCAGGTGACCCTGTGTGGATGCGCAGTTTTGGAAGAAGCCGAAGGTGGATTCCAGGAGTGGTGCAAGACCAGGAAGGGTCCAGGACGGTCACCGTAGATTGTGCTCAAGGACGACACCGACGACATCTAGACCAGCTGAGACGTCGAGCTGAATCAACGGACAGTAGTGACCTTAACCAGACAAGCAAGCAAGAGTTATCCGAGGATACTGGGGAAAGGGTCCAAGGCAGCCCGGAAGAAACAGTGGCAGAATCAGCAACCCCACCTCTCTTGCGAAGATCAACCCGGCCACGGAAACCATCTGAACGTTATGGCTTTTAAAGGGGGAGAAATGGTGTGTCAGCCGCATGCAGGCTTATCAGTGCACGTCACTGCAACGTCACGTGCGCTTACTATAAAAACAAGCTGCTCAATAAACCTTCGTTCTTGTTGCGTTATCTGGCTTCCTGGTTGCATCTCGGTAGCGACATAACAATGCACCTATGGCTGTACCACACATCTGCAGCTATAAAATCTATTGGAAGACAATGTATTCAATAAACAGAGCCTACACATCTCGAGACATCTGAAAAGTTAACAAGAGACACATCAGGCAGCATTCCATCTGTTATGATGGCAGCAGTTACCTTTACAACCAGTCCAAGTATGGTTGTGACCTGTATAGTTTCTGACTGCCTTGGTCATTTTTTTAGACAACAGGCCAATTGCCAGTCTGCATCTAGGACTGGCCATCAATGGTCAGTTTTTCAGCCATCATATCGTTATATACCATACACATTTTTAATGTTTGTACATATGTTGCTGGTCTGGTATATTACGACGTAAATAAGAGCTCTCCATGAACGAAGTATCCGCATTTATTGTTCAGTGCGGCACATTCAGAGCACAAACATAATCTCACTTTTAGTATAAATGTCATTAAAATCAAGGGCATTTTTATGCCAACCAACAGACTACTTGGTTAACTCAGGGTTGCATATTTGAATACATGCACAGTGTTTATTTATCTCAAGGAAAGCAATGTTATAATGAATAACCATGTCAAAGACTAACATGGTGTGCTTTTGTCAACATAATTTCGTCACGTGTAGACCCCATCTCTCCCCCCTTCTTTTTAAAGGCTGGTTTTCTTTTTGGGGAAGGGTGGCAAGACTAAGTGGAACACTACTGAATAGTGATTTAACACAGAAAGAGACTGCCATATTGTCATAAGCATAGACAATATTTCATATCTTCTCAGTAAAAACAAAAAAAATAAAATAAAAAGAGACAAACAAAGAAAGGCAAATTTCACATCTGTGAAGATGCAATTGTACATTTTTGTCACACTTTCTTACGGCAGGTAACAAGAGTGCTTACTCAGGTCAGTACCTCTGCTGTGCTTACCTTATACCGCAAGGTGGGCAGGGCAAGACGTTGCTCCACCAGCAAATCAGAAACATATGCTTCAGAGTCGGGGCTTGTTACACACAGACTGACAGAATGTAGAGCGCCCCGACGCTGCATAATACCAAAATCAAAGTTTAGTGTTGGCTCAATCCATAAGAAATCAACTCTAGTAAAACATTTTCTTTGCCTAGTGTGTACGACATATTTGATACAAAAGGTTGCGTGATGAAACACATTCACAAGGAAGGGTACAGGGACAAGCGCTAACTCGCACTGTTTTATTCATGGGCAGAGCCACCGAATAAATAAGAAGTTCCACCAAGACCACGTGAGCCATGATTCGATTGAATGAGATTAAGATTATCAGTAGAAGTGCAAATATGAATGCACGGTTGGTCCTTGAAGCGTTTCTTATATCGCAGAAGGACCCGACTGTGTTAGAGATTCTTCTATCAGCCTGTATGCTGGAGAGAGGGGCTTTCTGGCTGCGCCTGTGTAATTCCGGTGTATCTTTCTTGGCGCATGCTCACGTGGTCTTGGTGGAACTTCTTCCTATTTATTTGGCGGCTCTGCCCATGAATAAAACGGTGTGAGTTTGCGCTTGTCCCTGTACCCTCCCTTGTGAATGTGTTTCTTCGTGCAACCTTTTGTATCAAACATAAGAAATCAATTTGCAATGGCAATTACAAGACAAATAGAGACTATTTTCATAGCAAACACTTTCACTATTCTGGCACCAACTCACTTTTAGACAGCAAAAACACATTTTTTTTGTGCACTGTAAGATGACCTACCTTGTTTGCTGCAACTAGTGCACATGAAGACTTTGGGAAAAGACACCACCTCTACTCCTAGAAACACTTATGGGGATGCTGTATGCTACCTTATAGCTGTCCATATCCGTATGGATTTCCTTGTAGCCTTGTGCTACAAAACGGGTGGATGCTAATTTTCCCTTTCATAAACGTTACTCCAGCTTGTGGGTTTCCGCAGGACTCATTTCCCATATATTCACGCCCATGTGTTTTGAGATGTTGATGGATTCACCCTCGTGCTGTCAATCGCTAGCCTCCTGGTTGGCAGAGTGAGCGCCCCGTACAGGCGTTAATCCCAGGTTCGAACCCTGGACCAGGACGAATTTTTCGGCAAATAGGAGGCTTTCATTTGTGAGAAATCCATATGGATTTCCTTGTAGCCTTGTGCTACAAAATGGGTGTATGCTAATTTTTCCTTTCATAATGGTGAGAGTAGCATGAGTGCTATGCACGATGTGCTTCTCTCTCCAGTTTCCGCAGAAGAAGTGCAACTTGGATAACATATATAGTTGTGCCATCGCAGATGAGTCCTGCAGCATTGCACAAGGTGGAGCAGTGGTTATGAAAAAACAAAAAATAGCATTCACCTTGTATTGCCAAGTCCTGATCCAGGTTCGAACACAAAACCAGGAAGACTTTTTCAACAATGAAGACGCCTTCATTTCTGATAAAATTCGCATGAATTTCCTTGTACAATTAAACCTGCTTATAACGAACCTCCAGATAATGAATTCTTGGATATAACGAAGTTTTTCTATTCCCCGCCATTACTCCATAGAAGCATATGTATTTGAGACCTCTACGTAACGAAGTGACAGAGGGAGACCCCCTCAAAAGAAAGAATTTTCTCCACCGACAACCTAGAGATTTTGCCCCAAAAAAGAAAGAACTGGAGAGAAACAGAGGTAAACTGGAGGACACGGCCGCGCGTTGCGTGCGGAGCGTTCGCAGCTGACAAACGGCCGTAGCAGCATTCTCCGTCACCTTGGAAATCCTACCCTCAGAAGGCGCGCACGCGACGTGCTGCTGCCGCGGCTTTTTTTCCCCCTTCCCTCTGCTCATTGTTCCTTCGTTCCGCGCTCCTTCCTCCTCTATGGCGATTCGCTGCGCTCTTTTCGGGCGGCACACTTCCTTTGCGAAGCCTGCTCGCTAACTCGATTGTCCGCAGGATTTCCCGGCAGCCACATATAACCAGTCCTCCATTTTGGGAGTAGGGGGGGGGAGGGCTACACAATAAGGCATTTAGGTTCCATGGAAGGGTAAACAGGGGTCAGAAAAAAACTGCATTATAGCCGGTCCTTCACTATAACCGGTCACATTATAAGTGGTCTCAGCTGTAAATGAAAATGTTTATTTTGGGCGAGCTCTGCCGTCTGTTACCTTTTTGCTTGCTTAAGCATTTATTTTTCGAATTTTCATGCCAAAGCTGCATATAACGAAATCCTCTTTATAACGAAGCTTTCCAGAAATTTGTCAATTTCATTATATCCAGGTTTAACTGTAGCTTTGTGCTGCAAATGGATGGATGCTAATTTTCTGTTTCATATAAAGTGGCAGCGAACAAAGACAAAAGGGGAGGCATAGACAACACAATGTGCCTCCCCTTTTATCTTCTTCCACTGGTGCTACATATGTTATCTAAGTCAAAACATCAACAGGCCTAACATATGGCAATGCTAAAAAATGTAAACAAGGGCTTTAGTTTAAACATGTGTGGCAGGTCAAATTTTGTAAAGGACCTTCTTATTTCGATTTGAATATTCCACTGCATTACCTGTTCACATAGCAGAGCCACAATCTGATTTTTTAAGTAAATTAAGATATTTTTGAAAACTTCCAGCAACACAGATGTCAGAATTAGCATTCTGAAGATGATGACACTGGCAACAAATTTCACTGCAGCATCAGCCCTCCTACAGAAAAAGAAAAAGACCGTATGGAGTCATGTGCAGATTTATAATTAAAAACAAGATAGTTCTAATTTAAAAGCTGCCAGGTTTCTATGCTTCCACATTCTGGTCCTGACACATTGGTGACCCGAATGTGGCAACCAGCCCAGCTCCAAGCGGTGAGATGCACTCTGGCACTCAGACAGGCAGTAGTAGTTGAGCAGGCCAATATGGCGGCATGCCATATTGGCTGCCATCATATGGCCTTACAGTGGAATTTCTGAACAAAAAGTGCAAAATGGAGAAGTGATAACCCTACACAAAATCATTGGTATGAACGAGGAAGCATGCGCTGGTAATGTAGCTAACATAATGTCAGCCATTTTCGATATTCTATAATGGGTCATATTTCTAGGCTGTGATCATGATGAATGTGATAGTGTATTAAAATTACAGCAGTTATGGTGTTGAGCTGGACATGGTTTTATTTTGCCCAAACACCACAACAAACAAGAATAAAAATTACACGGGCAAGAAGGACATCCTTTCTAATCTTTTCTGATGCCTAAATTTTTTTTTAGATGGTTAAATAGAGAAATGAAGCATGTGGCTCTATCAGAAGTGGCATTACTCCAACCCAGTTTAATGGTAATAAGCACCATTCACAGGCTTTTAAAATATTAGGTGCATATTTTATGGTACACTGCAATTTTAGTTAGGCGCAATTACAGAAGTGCTTGAAGTAAACATGATAAAGGTACTACTACTGTCTGCTCTCTCTCGTGTCTTCTCTAAGAGGAGTAACTGTAAGGAGTATTCCATTTACTATTAACAGGTGACCAAGACCATTAGTGCTTAATTAATTGGATCACTGGCATGATGTTACAGAAATGAGTCCCAAGTGTAATGATTATACATGTACAATGTTAACTGAATGTTGGTTAAAACATTTTGGAACAAGACATTGCCATTCATCATCAGCCTGTCTATACCCACTGCAGGGGAAGGGGCCCTTGCATACTTTGCCACTTAACCCAGTCCTGCGCCAGCCATGGCCATGTTAACACCACAAATTCCCAGACCTCATCTGCCCACAACTCTTTGACACCACATACCATGCTTGCCTGCCTTTCAAATCCACTCTGGACAAGCATTCTGGAACTGGCAAAATTTTTTTTCCCTCTAACAGAAGTGATCGTTTGCTTCACTCTGCGATGGTTGCCACAACAGTAGTTTAATAGTATCCAAAATTCTCTTCATTTACTGCTGCACACTCAGGGCATCTGACAATTTGGCATCTGTACTAATCGTTTCTAACTGCAGGCATAACAAAAACCGATTGCCATTCCATTCATCTTTGTAAGTCTAATGAGATGTTTACCCACATAGCGCTTCTGTGAGCGAGCAATTACTTTGTTCACAGGCAGGCTCTTGCAAACCAATAATACTGTCACGCGTGTCTCTTTTCATGAATGACGCAGCAACTGATTAGAAAGTCTGCAGTTTTAAGTGTCAAAACTATCATCCAATTATAAGGCACACAGTAGTGGGACATTGTGAATTATATATTCACGAAATATACTGGAATGCTACTGCTGCAGTTCGGAACGAACCTATGACCTCAACCTCACCAGCCCAATGCTACAGCCAGTAAGCTATCACAGAAAGTGTGAGAAATGACAATTTTTATCCACTAATTAAACAATTATTTACTGCAAGTTTCTCAATACCATATTTGCAGGCTTGCCATATGAGTCACTCCCATGTTTTGTACGACATGTAATTAAAACAAAAATGAAATAGACTGTTGCAAAATAGAAGTCCTAGTTGGTTCACATATATTTCACACAAAAAACAGGGAATCTGATTTATCTTATGTATTCAAAGCTTAAAGCTGCTCTGAAAAAAAGTGACTCCGGGGAGACAAAATGTGATCCTCAAGTGGCTAGCATAAGCATGTTAATAAGTGATGGGGTTTAACATGCCAAAACTATGATATGATTATGAGGCATGCCATAGTGGAGGGCTCCAGAAATTTCGACCACCTAGGGTTCTTTAACATGCGTTGAAGACGCACAGTACGTGGACCTCTAGCGCTTTCGACTCTATCGAAAATGTGACTGCCAAGACCAGAATCCAACTTGCATATTTCAGATCAGTGGTCAAGCACCATAACCACTTCACCACAACAGTGGACCTGGTATATACATGTTCTCGTTATTTAACTTTCTTGTTACAGAACCCTACTGCTTGTAATTTAGTCACAGCAGATTCAGGGAAAAAAAAAAAAAAATGAAAGCAGCGAAGAGTGTGTTTCACTTCAACCCATCACATTAAGAATCTATACTGACCTTCAAAACCTTGCACACGAAGGTTTTATCACCAGTTGCTAACTTAATGAAAGCATCTTTCACTTCATGTGTCCAGCCACCCTGGAAAAAAGGAGGAAGGAGATAAAAACACACCAAGTCATTTTTAAATGCAGTTTACAAAGCATCATGGAGCATTTATAAATGCAATGTAGCTAGAGTACTGAATAAGAAAAGCAAAGAAGATTGCAAATGAAGTTATGTGTGGCCAATAAATTGTAACGTATATTCATTATAAACCTTATGAATATTGGTAACAGCCCATATCAAATACTTATAAATGTGCTATCTAGCTTTTCTATGAACACACTGCTTTCTTCCTAATCTTTAATAAAATTCTCCAAAGCGCAGTAAATAGAACTAAGGTACATCTACTCAGATGACACTATCTAATTCCCCAAATTTGCCAGCTGAGTGCCAAAGAACCATTTTATTTTTAGATGACCTTACAATGATGCTCAATACCATCACTGCTAAGCATGCTTACAAAACAAGAAAGAAGTCCTTTGTAGAGGCCAACAGTGCTGTCAAAACTGTGTCCATTATGAATCTAGCACCTACAAAAAAACATTGCAAGAATGAAGGCAAATTCATTGGAGAGACTGTTAATTTGTAAGCCACCCAAACTGTGCTTGATGAATGCTCCATCCATTCACAATACCGGGATGCTCACCATGAGTGGAATGACAAATGTACATTCACAGCATCTGTCATCCTCAGCAGAGAGAGAGAGAGAGAGAGTGCACACTCGAAACATATATGGCAACAGCTTCTCCATCATGATTAAAAACTACACCTTCTGTGCTGTCCACTCCCACTTAGGGAAAAGGGTTCCTAGCTTACAGTGTCAAATCATTTGAGACTGTAAGCTAAGAGTCCTTTGATTCCTAGCTCAATTGATTTGATTCATATTTGAGCTTTTATTTTAGAAAGCATTGGTGCTCTATGATGAAATATTTTGCTATGTTAGCACTGTGGCACATGTTGCAAAGACAACAGCTCAACAAGACCAAGGCTAAAACACATTAAAAAACAGCACCTACACTGTAAAAACAACAGTGAATTCAGGTTGAATATTTTTCAGGAACTGAAATAATCAGCAACAAGTCATGATGTCGATCACCTTGGTAGTCACAGAATCTTGCTGAGGGACATCTGCTTTCGACACAGTGGATAGTATGCCCAGTTTGCACGACGTTATATAATTAGCCAACAAATTTTAATGTTTCAGAATGGTCTAATTCTGCATGAATGCAAACTATTATGCTGTCATGTCCCATAAACATAATCTGCAGCACAGGTTGGCGCACTCATGAGTGCGAGTGAGTGCGAGTGCGTGCCAGTGAGTGTGAGTGGAGGTGAGTGCCAATGAGTGTGAGTGGAGGTGAATGCAAATGAGTGCGAGTCCTGGAAAAATTAGGGTGAGTGAGTATTAGTGAGTGTTCTCTCAGAGTGTTCTCTCACACTGCCAACCTATGCCGCTCAGTGCATTGGTTCTGAGAATGCAGTTACGGCTCCTATGTGTGGGCCTCGGCGTCAATGGCATTTTTTACACAGGAGACTGCTCGGCAAAGCAGACGAGCAGTGGCTAATGTTACACTACAGCGGCTATAGTTACACCCTCTTGTGAAGTCAAGGTCACATGACGTGGTTGGCAGGCAGGGCCTCGATCAACGTAGCTGTGTAGCTACACGCAGCAGCCAGAAACGTGAACCACGAGTGTTTGGAGAACAAAACTAAAGGGCCAGCCAGCCCATCCGAGTTGGCTGGGGCCTGCTAACAAAAGGGGGGCACGGTCTTAAATAGTGCTTTGGTCTCTTGTCAAACAACCAATTGAAGATCGCTGAGAAGACATTGGCTGTTGTGTTCCCATGGACGCTCCCGGCTTGCGTGATTGCAGGATTCTTCAAAAGTCGTGGAGCAAGCGACCGTTCTGAAGCAGTGTCTTCTGCTCAACACGCTGCCAGCCTCCGCTAATGGGGCGACAAGGTCTGCCGAAAACAGGAAAATGTCGCCCTCCAGTTGTGACGAATAGGCTCTAATCTCCACCGGCTTAAAACTCCTCAGGACCTCAATAAAGTTCTTGACTGACTGACTCCCACGTTATGTATAATTCGTCAGTAAGCTCACCAGCCGATCATGTAGTTCAAGTTCTTCACACCGACACATCCTACGCACCACCATAAATAACAACAAGAGAACAGTATCACAAATGCTTTAAAATTGTGAGAACTGAGCAAAACTAATACATATAGAACTGTCAATTATACTAAATCACTAAAAAGGCTACACATTTTGAGGGAAGAAGTTTAAGACAGGAAATAATGACAACTTATCGGGAAATCTTGTCCCAGTATTTATAGGCTTGGGTGAAGCACAAGCTATTACAGTTAAACCTGCTTATAACGAACCTCCATATAACAAATTCCTGGATATAACGAAGTTTTTCTATTCACCGCCATTACTCCATAGAAGCACATGTATTTGAGACCTCTATGTAACGAAGTGCCAGCGGGAAACCCCCCTCGAAATGACGAATTTTCTCCGCCGACAACCTAGAGATATTGCCCCAAATTTTGTAAATTTTGCACGAGCAACAACCGGAAGCACTTTCTCTGCCGCGACGGAATGTGAAGCGGCGGCATCGCGCTTGGCGTGCTTGTAGGCACGGTGACTGCGAAGTGAGAACGAGCGCACGTGTGCGTGCGTGCGAGCATGCACGAGGCAGGCCTGCATGCCTCGACTCTGTGATCTTGCCGCCGCGGGCGTGTCCTTTCTCTCTCACTTCAAACCTGATCCAGCCGCTTGCTGCAGCTGGCCTAGCGTGCCAAGCCAGCACCATCCTTTTTCAGTTGATGTTGCCGAGCTGCGCCAGCTGAAGAGAGAAAGAGAAACGAGTTTTTTTTTTTTCAATGTGCTGGCAGCGCCACTATTTGGTTACTGCCACTTCGCTAACCTGACACTCGGTGACAGCGCTTGGTAGGCCTAGCTCGCGTGGTCGCGGGTGACGCGCCTCACGGGAAGCTTGCCCTTCACAACACAGGGATCAAGGGCAGCGCGTGTGAAATGATTAAAAAAAAATAACCGGAGGCAAACAGCAGTAAATTGGAGGTCAAGGGCGCGCGTTCCGTGCGGAGCGTCCGCAGCTGACGAACAGCTGTACTAGCAGCATTCTCCGTCGCCTTGGAAATCCTATCCTCAGAGGGCGCGCGCGCCCTCTAAGGATAGGATATTTTTGTTTCTTCCCTCCACTCATTGTTCATTCGTTCCGTGCACCTTCCTCCTCCACGGCGATTCGCTGCGCTCTTTTCGAGCAGTGCACTTCCTTCGTGAAGCCTGCTTGCTACCTCGATTGTCCGCGGGATTTCCTGGCAGCCGCATTATAACCGGGGGGGTCTGCACAATAAACGGTATGCGTATACATTAAGTTCTATGGGAGGGCAAACGGGGGTCAGAAAAAACCGCATTATAGCCAGTCCTTCACTATAAGCTGTCACATAAGTGGTCTCAGCTGTAAATGTTTCCTCACCCAAAATAAATGTTTTGGGTGAGCTCTGCAGTCTGTTACCTTTTTGTTTACTTAAGCGTTTTTCGAATTTTTGTGCCAAACCTGCACATAACAAAATCCGCTTTATAATGAAGTTTTCCGGGAATTAGTCAATTTCGTTATATCCAGGTCTAACTGTATATGTGAATGTAAATCGAATGGTATACAGTATTATTTATAGCTTTTAGTGTTAAATGCAGGCTTGCTACTCAAATGCATTGGTGAATGTGAGTAACTTTCTATTTACACATCCGAGGCGCACTATTCTGACTGCTCATTGGAAGACCCATTATGCGTCGCAGTGAACATGTCGGGACTATGTTTGGTGCTCCCTGAAAATATGTCTAGAAGCATTTATTTTCATATTTTTTATCTCCAAATAATCTGCTGCCGGAAAGGGTCATTTTTGCACCATGTACGTAGCTGGAAATGAGTTTTAAAGTGTTTAAGTCACTTAATTTCAGCTCACAATTATCCGGCACTATTTTCAATTTTAAAATCAAATGTAACGCAAATATAACGACACATTTTAATTTACGAAGTGTAACTAGAATGCGTTCCTTTCTGATTAAGGGAACTCATTAAAATTGGGAAGGAACGAGGAAGGAGCTTTCGTTCCTGTTTTGGAGGAACATGTACAACACTGCTTGTGGGACAGAAAACCGCCGCCGTACATATACGGCAAAAACCTGGTACGGTAAACTGGTTTAGTAGCAAAGTGAAATAAAATCTGCAAAATGTTCCAATTCCCTTAGTCTCTTCAAGGCTGGAAAAGTAAGCACAGAGACATATTTCTGCATTCTAAACTCCTCGTGGCTCCGCTTCCTCTCATCACTTGACACTCGCCTTCCAGTTTTCCAGTTTCAGTGCTTCCTCAGGAAGCATGGAGCCGCTTCCTACAGTTTCAAGCCATTGAGACATTAAATAATACGTTCTGCTGTTTGTACATGGGTTTTCACCGCATTTCATATTGTGTAATACTGGAGAAACACCGAGAGAGCGCTGTTAACCTGCCCAGATTTTATATCAGCAGCACTTCTGCTGTTTTCTCTCTCTCTCTCTCTCTTTTTTTTTTTTTTGGTCGCATTCTGTTTGCGGCGTCCTGCCGGTTTGAAGTGTTTTGAAGCCAGGTAGATTTATCCAGCCCTGTCAAACTTGCACGCATCACATTGCTGTAGATTGTACAATTTTGTCGCACTCTCAGTATTTATTTATTGTGTGTACAGCTCTTCCACAGAAGAATCCTTCCCGTTGTTAGGCCAGCCAAGGGTGGAAAATATTTCGTTTCCTGCAGCGAAAGAGTGCGGATTAAATGCGTTTCAGTTTATAGAAGCAGGTGAACGGAACTAGCGTAGGGTTTATTTTTATCGGAATACTGCTGATCTCTCAAGAGATTGTTACAGGGAGGGCATACACGTAAATTCAAAAGAAACACAATCAAAAAATTTATACAATGGAAAACACTAGCAAAATTAATTCATGGAATTAACAGTAGCACTAAGCTCGGTGTGAGTAAAAAAGAGAAATCGAAAGAAATACATGACAGCATGCACGATCATGTGATCACATTATTCAACCAAAATGCTGATACAGGTTTTCTATAAAAAATGTTCACCGAAACTGCTGATCACGCACATTCATTTCAACTACAGCAAATGTTACTTTTCACTTGTACGGTAACCATTAGTGCAAACGCAAAGCGCAGAGATGTCCAATATCAGGCAAGCAAAGACTGCAGACGGCTCCAAAGAGCCGGAAGGCATAAGGTGCCTCGGCTTTGGGAAGGTGCAGACGAGTCAGGAATACATGCGTGTTGGAAGTCGCGTAAGCTGTCTGTGTGAGCGTGTGTGTGTACAAGCGGCTCTTATTCTTCCTTTGAACGCACACCCCTTCTTCCTTTACTTCTCCCCTGCTGAAACGACATGTTGGTGCCGGTTGCTTGCAGGTGCGTGCATGAGACAGTTGTGCCCATTTATGGTCTGATCTTGCGCCTGTATTCCTGATTGGACCAGACCGTGCCTTGTGTTCCAGACCGCCGTGTGAATCTCCGCATTGCTGGAGTTGATGTAGCCGCTCGTTTCGATGATCGCGCCAAGGCACCATTCAGTTACGGGCCTTACAGGCGGGCGATACTTATATCAAAACTGCGGAATTGCAGCGCACATGGTTGTTTACGTCGTCATGGCAACAGGAACAGCAGCCGCGCGGCGGTTCCTCTTGATAACGTTTTTTATGTTTCTTTTTTATTATTGCACCTCCCTGACAGCCTTGTCTGGAGGAAATTTTCTCTGCATCACGACAGACGACGCTTTCGGCATGTTGCCATCACTTACATGTCGTCCTATGGACGCGACCCACAATAATCGCATTATTGTCTCGTATATTGCCAATTTTCTCAGTCTGTAGCATTAATAAATAGGGGCAGCGGACATTTTAGTTGCAGTTAGTAATAAATTCTCATTTAATTATGCGCCGCACAGGGCTTAGAACGAGCTGCTTGCAGTCACTCGCTCGTGTATTGTGAGCACGCACGGGTAAATGAATGGCCTTAGGAAGAAGGGGCATGAAAGCAGCCGCGTATTCTTTGTGATCTGCTGACTCGTAGAACTCTCATGGGATTCCGCAGTGTGCTGCGCGGGCGGCTCCTCAAACTTTGCATGCGCTATTCGTGCTGCAACAAAGGCGTGCGCTGTCCAGGATTTCCATCACTTCTGTTTCAGGGACAGAAATGTGTTGTGCCAAATCTTAGCATTGGCTTATCCTGCAAGGTGAAGCCGATTACTTTCAGAATTCCCAGTGGCTGGGTGAAATTGGAGGTGTACGCTCACAAAATACCAAGGAAAGAAAGACCAAGGGCTCATGCCCCGTGACTATGTTTGCGAGAAGCATTTCTCGGAAAGTTGCATAACGCAGCGATGACAAAGCAAGCATGGTCACTAAGTCTTTGACAAACTGAAACGGCCTGTCTTCTCGGAACTAGACGCCGTGCCGTCAATATTACCCTGCTGTCTCAGCCACGGATTTATACACCCTCTCCCAACACTTCCCTAACACCCCACGTTGTTTATTACTACACGCCCCTGAAAATTCTCCAGATAACCAATGACTATGTATCCACCTCCCTCCCCGCTAATGGTTGCACGATGGGTAGGACACCTCTCCAAATCGAAATTCTGGATAATCCCCTGGCTCCACCACCGCAAGGGGAAAAAGAAGAAGAAAGGACACTGCCCACTCGACCTGTAGTGAAGTGCGGAGAACATGCAAAAACAGAGAGTTGGGTTGTTAAGCTGGGTTGTTTAACAGGTCATTAAGTTCTAAAAAATTACCTAGTGAATGGAAAATGGCAAATGTAACTCCTATATTTAAAAGCAGCTCTCGTGACCTGGTGGGCAATTATAGACCGGTATCTTTGACATCTGTTTGTTGCAAAACATTGGAGCATATTATTTACTCTTCTCTCATTAAGCACCTTCAGAACAATAGATTTTTCATTCTGACCCAACATGGACTTCGTGCTGGGTTCTTGTGCCACTCAACTTACTGAATTCTTACATGAGGTTGCACTTGGATTTAGCAATAGCACTAAGATAGATGCTGTTTTTATTGATTTCAGAAAGGCGTTTCACGTCTTCCAGATTCACTTTATGGTTGGCTTAAAAACTATTTGTTCGAACGGCAGCAAAAAGTGGTACTGAATGGTGCGGCGTCACAAGTGACTGATGTTTTATCGGGTGTGCCGCAGGGGTCGGTGCTTGGGCCACTGCTGTTCCTCATTTTTATCAATGATCTCAGTGACGGTCTCATTTCAAATGTCACACTATATGCAGATGATTGTGTTGTATATCATCCAGTGCGATGTGCTGAGGATGCAAGTGTTTTGCAGTCTGATCTTGAAAAAATTTGTTCTTGGTGTGACAAATGGAAAATGAATTTGAACATAGCAAAATGCTACCATGTACTATTTACTAACAAAAAGAACAAGGTGTCTAGTTCGTACTTTCTAAACATTGTATAGTGCAGTGTGTTAATGAGGTGAAATACCTGGGTGTCACCTTAACTGCGACATTGGACTGGACATCGCACATTGACAAGACATGTGCGAAAGCATGTCGCTTATTACACTTTTTTCAAAGAAATTTCAAGTGCGTGCCCAAAGCGTTAAAGGAAACGTTGTACCTGACTAATATTGGGCCCATGTTTGAATACGCATGAGCAGTGTGGGACCCTTTCACAAATGTTCTTGAAGATAAGTTAGAATGCGTTCAGAAAAGAGCTGCAATATTCGTCACGGGAAAGTATGATTACAAAATTCGAAGTTCACAAATAAGAGAAGAACTAGGGTGGAAGTTACTTTCCACATGCAGAAAGATAATCAGGCTAAAACTTTTGTACAATATTTACAGCGGTAACACGGGGATCGACACAAACATATATATAAAACAGCCTCATTATCATTCTAAGAGACGCGACAATTCAAGAAAAATAAGGCCCTACCAATGTCGTATTAAGGTTTCAAAGTTTTCATTCTTCCCTTGAACAATTGAAGAATGGAATCTGCTTCCCGATGATATAGCAAGTGCACCAAACTTT
This sequence comes from Hyalomma asiaticum, assembly GCA_013339685.2. Taxonomy (NCBI): domain Eukaryota; kingdom Metazoa; phylum Arthropoda; class Arachnida; order Ixodida; family Ixodidae; genus Hyalomma; species Hyalomma asiaticum. The sequence goes on along the minus strand of CM023481.1, from coordinate 110,563,723 downwards.
TCTTCTGCCATAGAGAACTTCCTATGAATCTATTTAAATCTTACAAGAAACGTCAATACAATTGACTGTCTTGCACATTTTTTATTATTCTTATTACTGTATTGTCTCTTTTACTGTGATGTCTCTATGTGCCAGTGTATAGTTTTGATCTTGATGATTTGTGACATTTCATTACAATAATATGTGTAATTAATTCTCTACGATAATGCCCAACTCGGGTGCTGTAGGTATATGTAATAAATAAATAAATGTAATAAATAAATAAATAAATAAATAAACAAACAAACATGCTCGATGCTTGTCACAATGCGGAAAGTGAGATGGTGCGTCCTCTCACATCCCTTTGCCACAAGTCCACTGCCCTGAACAACAAGGAAGGAAACAACAGCGTACGTGTAGTTGAAAGAAAAGAAATGACGCTGTACTGATAGTTCTGGTGCTGACCTAATCAACTGAGCTCGCGTTATAAAATAATTATACATTTCGCGTTCCAGAAAATGTACTGTGCAGGTAATTGTTGTGTATGTGACACTTTACTTTCGTTAGTCTATCAGCTAATTTGCAGCCACCAAGGACGCGCAAGAAACGCATCTATTATGGTGAATCGGCGGCGGTTCACGGAGAGCGCGATGCGCGCGTTTCTCTTTCTCCGCAAACCATCTCGCAAGACAGAGGGCGCGTCGGCGCCATGCTCTACGGCGTAACCTTACCAGGCTGCCCAAGCAAGCGCTGTTTCAAGAATTCTCGCTCCTCGACCAGCCGTTTACTCATTCGTCATGTGAAAGTTTAACTGTTACAGTATAGCTAGCCTTGTTATGTAATCCATGAACCCTATCTTAAACCATCAACTTGTCTAATACTATCGCATGCAAATGGCCCACCAGTGTGATATTTGTAGGTGTAATTTGTCATATAACATATGGTTGCTATGTAAACTAGTAAACATGTGTGTTTGTATATTATGTTGACATACATATCTTTCGTGAAAATTATCACCTTTGATGCACTACAAATAGTTCTATTAACCTTATATAACAGTACTCCTATTGCCTTCAATGGCTGTAAAACATGAAAAGTTTGTGTCCCTTGTAATAAGTTCCGTTTTCATTGTGTAATTGCAACTACGTATGAATTGATCAGAGAGTATATTTGCTATGTACGAGCAGGCGAGCATATGGAATGAATTGCCAGATTTACTTTCATGTTCACAAGGAAACAGGAGAGCGCGATAGGCAAAGTCTTGTAAAGCAAATCGAATGCATGATATAAAAGAAAGTGAATGAAGGGTGCAAAGTGTTAGCATAATCAAGCCCTTTATATCTGCTTTGTTCTCTTGGTTATCTACGCCTTCTCGAGCTCATTCTATTTCGCAGCAAGTTTATGGTCGTCATGCCACACTTAACTAAATTAAAATACCTCCGCCCATGATGAAGTACAACCAGAATGCGTGCCTGAAACAGCCACGTAAGTGCAGACCATTGCGGTGACAAATCTGCAAGCATGGAAGGAAATATACTAAATTCCCGTATTTCCAGCACAAACGCGTTCTTTGTGCGGCGAGTCACTTATCTTGCAGTGATGTAGCATTTATAGGAGCTAAATAACGCAATGTTGGCTAATAGCAGCCAAAATATCAAGCGCGTAGCAGATGCTCACCGCTTGGCGCAGCTTCTACAGCGGCAAAAGCCCACAGGTCTGGCACAGCAGCGCCGTGGTACTGCAGTTCCCCAGAAAAGCTTCACGCTCCCCCACGCATTCACATGGCGCTTTGGCAGGTCGGCGCACTCGTGAGAGAGTGCCAGTGGAAGTGATTGCGAGTGAGTGCCGGTGAGTGTGAGTGGCAGTGAGTGCGAGTGCAAGTGAGTGCCAGTGAGTGTGAGTGGAGGTGAATGCAAGTGAGTATGAGTGGAGGTGAGTGCGAGTCAGTGCCAGTGAGTATGAGTGGAAGTGAGTGCCAGTGAGTGCCAGTGAGTGCCAATGAGTGTGAGTGAATGCTAATGAGTGAGAGTGGAGGTGAGTGCGAGCGCGAGCGAGTGCCAGTGAGTGCGAGTGGGGATGCTGATGATGATTTGATTTGTGGGGTTTAACGTCCCAAAACCAGCTTGATTATGAGAGACGCCGTAGTGGAGGTCTCCGAAAATTTCAACCACCTGGGGTTCTTTAATGTGCACTGACGTCGCACAGCACATGGGCCTCAACACTTTGCCTCCATCGATATGCAGCCGCGGCAGCCGGGATTCGATCCCGCGACCCTCGGATCAGCAGCCGAGTACCATAGCCACTAGACCACCATGGCGGGGCATGAGTGGAGATGCGTGTGAGTACAAGTGAGTGCAAGTGAGTGCCAATGAGTGTGAGTGGAGGTGAGTGTGAGTGAGAGTTAGTGTGGGTACTGATAAAATTAGGGTGAGTGAGTGCGAGGGAGTGTTCTCCCACAGTGCTGACCTATGATCTGCAGCATGTTTGTACTACACTTACTGAAATAAGTTGGTTAAAGAACGTGAAACTAAAGCTTGGTCAAGATGCAAGCAGAGTCACCTGTCTCAGCTTCTGAAATGGATGCTTCAATTATGCCAAGATGCAAAAAAGCACATGTACAATTTACATAAAAAGTATGAAGAATCATAATGTTCTGCCCCATCTCAGAAAAGCTGTACACTGAAATACAAGGAGCTGAAAATTGGAAGCTGATCTTCCCTCTTTGAAGCACATTCCAGGGTTTGTACAACTTCAAACGGCGAAAATTCAAAGGTATTCAAGGATTTAAGCTCTCGCAAACCAATAAAGACTCATTTTTTCAAAATTGCAACAGATGAAAATGAGACAATAGAATTTGCCAAGCTGTCAAAGCTGATAAAGAAATGTAAAGTCAGTGACATCAAAGAGAAGCAGCAGAGAAAATAAAAGGAGGCAACATCAAAGCAACTAGAAGGAAACCTTGCATGAGAAGGTCCATACTGAGTGCAGTGAAAGGTAAGCTTGAGAGCAATATCATTAGTAATCTCGATAACATAATGAAAGTGGCTGAGGACTTCTATTCTGAACTACACAGTTCAAACATAAGTCATCCAACCATGACTATCACCAATGTCAATCATAGCAGTGAAGTTTGATGCATCATTACCGATAACGTTAGGAGGGAAATACAAAGAATGGCCCATGAAAAAGCAGTGAGAGAAGGCAGCATAACAACAGACTTGATCAAAGATGGTCAATATTTCATATTTAGGAAGCTTGTGACACTATACACAGAATGCTTCAAAATTTCCAATGTACCACAAGTTGGAAAAAAGCAATTACTACATTAACACCTAAGAAGAGTGGCATAAAAGACTTGTAGAACTAAGGACCACTTGGCCTACTCTCAATATTACATAGAATATTCATGGACACAACAGTGAATGATGTAAAAGCCACACTTGAATTTAGTCAACAAAGAGAGAAAGCTGGCTTTAGAAAAGGATTACCTACTAAAGATCACCTTCATGTTATCAATGAAATCACCAATAAATCAGCAGAGTACAAAAACCTGTCTATATGGCTTTCATAGACTACAAAAAGGCTTTTGACTTGGTAGAGATACCAGCAGTTTTTGATGGCATCATGCTGTCAAGGAATGTGATACATAAATACTATAGCTAACATATAGAGCTCTGCGAATAGTAAAATTCTGGGTGCAAAGTGAATTCGAATATTACCCGTATTTACTCGCATAATTTGTGCCCTCACATAATTTATGCACCCCTAATATTTAGCCAGCTTTACAAAAAAAAAAAAGCCCTTGCATATTTTACGCTCCCCGTCCCACCCGAGCTAGCTCGCCGGCATGCGCGCATGGACAGACTTATAGAACAGCTGCGCGCCTCGCTGCGCAGGCGAGGCGCGCAGCTAGGCACGCGGCTGCGAGTGCAATGCGCCTTTTTTCCGATTCTTTTCTCCGGAAGCCCCCGGAGCTCAAAGTACGGTCACTAGAATAAAACCATGTGTGTGGGGGTGATGAAAACAGCTGAAGCAGAGATCAAACAAGCCCGGCCTATCTCCGTCCGCCGCTCGGTGGGCGCATGCGATAACATCACCCTGATCAGGACACCTGCTGTCGATGCGGGGAGGAAACTCCCTGCCCGTCTTTAACGAGCATGAGAAGAAGCGAGGGAGGGGGGGGGGGGGAGGGGAGAGGAGGTGTTGCTCCACTGCCGAGTGATCGCACGGTGGCCGAGATAGCGCTGGTGCGCGCGCTATCTTGGCAGCCCATGAGCGGGCGGCTCGTAAATCCTTTTACGTGCTGCGCTCTCAACGCGAAGGGACTGCGAAAAGTGTCCATAGAGCAGCTGTATTCTCTTACACCAGCGCTTTGTAGTGTTACGCGAGATCGTATCCAAAAGAGTTACCGCGCTCGTTGCATTATATTACACGTTATTTCAAATGTGTTCGTGAAATCTCCGCGTAATTTGCGCACCCCCTCTTCGGAGCTCTAAAATCGCGAAAAAAATGCAAATTAGGCGACCAAATACGGTAATGTTTCGAGTGTAAATCAAATGGAATATTTTTGAAATAATGTTTGAATAATTTTTAAATACTAATTCCATGAAAATGACTGTTACACATGAGCAAAAAAAAATTACTGTATGACTCTAGTGCTTTGTGATGCTCCGAGAAAAAAGACCAGTCCAGCAGAGAACTGTAAATATGCATGAGTTAACTTCAGCACACAAGTGTAAACATCACTGCAAAGCTCAAGTGCAAACTTTGCGACAGTACACAAGTGTAAAGCAGCAAAACGTACTATATGCGGGAGTGGGCCACTTGTCACGGGACATAGCAAATTTCTTTCCCTTACAAACCTTGCATAGTTTGAATAGTAAAAGTTATGGGTGAAATGAAACGCATAGCAAATGCTATTATAAACCTACTTGAAAATATGAATATTCACACACCCCTTTAACATCTGTAGAGATTCCACATCCACCCTGCCCCTCCTGGAGAAACGAAGGAAAATCTAAATAAAGAAAGGTGCCAGAAAAGGAGATACAATTTTTCCAATGCTACTAGTCACTGCAAGCTTGGAAAAAATATTTAAAGGACTAGATTGGGAAGAAATAAGTGTAAGGATTAGTGCAGAATATCTGAGCAACTTGCACTTTGCAGACATCACATTCTTCAGCTGTGATGGCAACACATCAGAAAATATTATTGAAGATCTAATATGAGCTATTGTTCAAGCAGATCTAAAGACGAATATGCTGAAAACAAAGATGATGTTAGGTGGCCCAGAGAAGAAACTAGAGTTCATGATTGGAAAACACATTAGAAAATGTGTAAGAGCACCCGGCCACCTTTTTTCACCGTAAATGTTTGTTTGTTTGGTGAAAATAAAGTTCTTTGATTGATTGATTGATATCTAGGCAGAATACTGACAGGGGAGCCTACTCATGTTATGGAAATTCACCAAAGAATAAGGGGAGGTTGATGTGCATGTGGTAGGCATTCCTTACTCATGACTAGCGATTTACCATTATCCCCAAAGAAGAATGTGTATAACTACTACAGTAATAGCGTATGGAGCAGAAACATAGCAGAACCACAAAGAAACTTGAGCAAGAAAGAAACATAGAAACATACAGACAGGAAAACATGAAGGAAAATATGCAAGAAAGGCAGCAAGAAAGAAAGGGAGAAAGAAAAGAAACACAGAGACATATAGACAAAAAGAGAAAGGACGGAAGAAAGTAAGGAAGGGAAAGGCATGCACATGCCAAGCTCATTTGCCCCCATTTTCCCAATAAGGGAAGTGCTCCCAAACTTTTTCTTCTACTTTCTGTGGCAATTTAAAATATCCCTGCTTATTAACAGCATGCTCGATTCATGGCGTTTTCACTTCCAGCATCTAATGACACATTCCGGCTGGCTGTCAGACACTATAGTTTGGGCTGTTACAGTGAGCACTAACAAATGCATCCGACATAGTCACGCTACTATAAATTTTTTGCCCTGAACTCAAGTAGTCCTTTCAGATAAGCATCAAATCCACACTAATAGGGTACTATACCAAAAATATCAAAATGATAAATACATGACCACTGGTAGCCACTACTACAATGGGAGCACACACACAAAAGAAAATATTCAGAAACTATCACAGTGTACTACAGCACAGTCAGGTGTGTGCACTCCTATTCTTCATAATTAACATCTTACTTCGTGCAGCAGCGAGACCTAATCAGCACATAAGCAATGATTGCTAAAACTTAAAAATGGCCATTATATTTATGATACATCTAGCAACCATTAAAATACTATGGGGAGTTATGTTAACACTGCATAGCCTACAGTTAAACAGTGATAACTTGAGTGCAATAAATACAAAACAGGCATGCTTACAGAATTCACAGGCTTCAAGTACTCCATGGTAGCTCGCACAGCCTGGGGTGGAAAGTCAAGGAAGTCACTCCTGTAATTGGTAAACAAACGTGCAACGTTTTCTGCAGATTTTGTACAAAGCAATAAAAGATGCGGTTTCTGTTTCACTGCACACATTCCCCTCAACTTGGCAGTTGACGTCATCTTAATCGCCACTAGGCCTCCGAGAGATTGCCGCGCCCTTGGAGGCCACAGGAAAACAAACCATGCTGCAGCCTTGCTTCCGAATGGCGGCACGCACTGTTTCTAAGTATTTTGTTTCTTTCTAGCTTTCAAGGAAATAGATTCTTTCAGAGCAAATGTGAGTTCACTATACCTTTACACTTAAAAATATCTTACCGAAATGTCACCGAACAGTACCATGCCGGCCCCTAGTGTCACATAGTCGTTTCGGGAGCGCAAGAACAGTGGGGTTTCAAACGGGCATTATTAAATGAGCACTGAATATTTCACGGAACTATTTTGGAATCGGCTTGTCAAATGCGTAATGAAACAGTGAAAATTATAACCAGGCATCTCCATATTCTTTTCACGGCCCCTTTAAGCAAAAAGATTTCAGCAACAAAACTGAACGGCTTTATATAATTCATAAATTCATATGATTTTCGGATTTTCATGCTCACACACTGGAGATTCTTGGACTATTCCCACCACCAAATCATATAAAATTCACATATAATGATGAGATTTTACAACAGTGCATTACTAATAAAGAGTCGGAGAATTTATTTTCAAATGAGCACTGCAAGGGTGTCACCGTACATCCCGAGCTTCCACAGCAGTAGCCAGATGGCGCAACAAGATTTTGGGCTAGCGCCTAGTGCTAGCCCCTAGCGCGCTTTTGCTATGCTGTAAAAGGCAGCTTATTGCTGCAAATTTTCTGGATTTAAAATGCTGTTCACGCCCTTTAATAGCTCACAGAGGCTGTCTGCTGGCCTAGTCCACAAAAAAAGGTGTACCAGGCTCTATGTAGCTGAAATATTTCTAATTGCCATGGGTAATCATGACCACACTGACGCAGAGTGCCGATCGATGCGAGTGTATTTTTCCGGAAGCAAGAAAATTTTTACTGGCATGTCTGAAGCATGAAAACTTATTTCCTTTCTACATCTGCATGGGTAGCCTTGTGCTTATCGACTTTGGACATGACTAAGTTTCACTGCTGCACAGTCACCAGTTTAATTGTCATTCAGCTATCTAGGAGCAGAGGAAAAGGCTGTAAAAATAAAATGAAAAAACAAACAAACAAAAAAAGTTAACTGAATTGGCACTTATGCATACGACTGTGCTAGAAAGTGATAAGTTCTTTTGTGTATGCATACTGCCGCATTCTCACTGATGGGTAGTAGCACAGCAAGTGAAACTCCAAGAATAGTGGCCCAATAGCAACCTGCAATATTTTTTTTCATTGCTCGTTTCCTTTCGTGACCTTGCATAAAACATAAAAATTATAAATTCCCCTAAATGTGCCCATAAAAAGAGCTTGACTAAACATCCTCCATGGAGCTTCATTTCTTCCGTTTCTGTGGATGTAGGCCAGGTAATTATTTCGGCTCGCCCATGTATGGAGGAACTGCTGTCAGGCTCTTCTCTCAGACACAACACACGATTTGCAGTCCTTATGCTCATATTCCTCTACAATGGTTTGATAAACACAGGCGTCGCTCTCAGTTCGCATTCTGCGATCTCGCTATCAGTAAAATATCGCGCTGTGAGACACAAGTAAGACCTTATGCTAATAGCTTGGTGCGATAGAAAACAAAGAATGTGCACACAGCATGGGTAAAAGAGTGTCCCTTCCTTCTGTCATCTTTATGCATAGTTTTTTTTTTCAGAAGCATGCATGACTTGCTAGCTGAAACCATATTGCTTTATTGTTAGTGACAAAGAACCACCTAATGTCCACACTCTCAACTTATGCCCACAAATAGGGCATCAAGTAGATACAATTATAACTTTTGTCCAAAAGAACATGTAGCCATTTTCAAAACCCCTGACAAATATGAATTTGGGGTCTTAATGCTTTGAAACTTTTTTTAGATTATTCACCAAGGCCAATGACGTAAACATTTGCCATTTGCTGTGAAAAAAATACATCGCTAAAATTTGAATAACTTACGCATATAGCTCGGTCACGTGCGCTCCTCGCCCTCGCTTTCTTTTATTTGCAACAGCCATTAAATATAACTAGCGCATCCCGCTCTTGGAATATTGACTGAAGAGAACACACAGGTCAAAGGTGGGATCATGTATATATATATATATATATATATATATATATATATATATATATATATATATAATATGATCCCACCTTTGACCTAGTAGCTTCTAGAATTTCCGTTTTGTCCAATCACAGCCTTGTACAGTTTGACATCATTTCCGCCACAAATAGTTCTGGCAAGCACTGCTACACGTTGACACGATCAGCAGGGTTGCCACGGCGACTTCATTGCACGATGATTACAATATTAAATGAACTGATACGGGTAGTTCAACCTGTGCCAAATTATGTCCAGCCATCTGCCTAGGCAACCTGCCAATAAACAGGCACAACAAATGTGTTAAAAGGCCCCGTTAAATGAATGGTTTTGTTTGTAATTTTCCCTTTGTAAGTCTACTTCATTGACCTTTTGAAGTAAAATCTTTGGATGCACCTGGCCGAGGTAACCAAAGCTTCTGAAACTCACTCAAAAGACATTATTTACTTAGGCTCGCTCCGATTCAGACTCACCAAAATTCTGTTCACTTAAGCTCACTCGGACTAAGGCTCACCGGGTTGCTCTGCACCCGTACTTATTTGCACTGAAACCCACCAAATTTTTGCTCAGTCAAACCCATTCAGACCCGGCAGCTTTTTCCTCTGCCAGACTCATTCTAACTCAAGCTCACAAGACGTTTTCTTCAGGTTTGGTTGCTTGGACTCAGACTCACCAAATTTTCCCTAAGCCAGACTCATTCCAACTAAACCTAATTCACTGCAGAATAAAAAAAAAACAGCACAAAAAAGAAAAATATGCCCGCCAACAGAGAAATGACATGCAAGCAGGGGCCGACTTAAACAGTTTACCTCCAATGAAACAGCATAAATATAAACACAACGAAAAATTCTTTTCTTTATGTCTGATAATAAGACCGACCATATAGTGAACGTAGAGACACTTATCAACTTGTGGGGCCCATTTGCTCAGGTACAGGCACAGTAGCACCTGTACCTGAGCGAACGGACATTTTTCGTTCTGGCCCAAGGAAATGGAGCTGCCATTGTAGGTATGTGGTGCATGATCCCACATAATACCGATAAATGCCATGGATAGCCAAGGTCTTCATACATCTTCAGTGAATACTGCACGAGATTTTAAGGATGCAGTGCCATACATTTTGCAGCCAGCGTTTCAATGGTGCTGAATACCCATATGAATGCAGGACCTAAATGCTGCACACAATTGCTCCAATATTGGTGACGTTATAATGGTGCACTTTCAAATGCGTGCTAGTGCTAGTCACCTTCCAGTAATCATAACTGTCATGAAAAATATGGGTTTTTTAAAAAATTAGTGGTGGACATTCACAGCAGACAACGGGCCAGGCTTTCGAGTACGACATCAAAAGCGCTTTTGCATCGCTGCTTCTCTATGCTAGCTGCTCAAGCCTTGCAGCTCTTGTAACCTTGGCAGCTTCGCCTCTCGCCTTGCCTCTTCGTGCCAGGTGAGAGGAAAAGGTGCCAGAAATTCTGGCTTCTCTTTCCTGGGTCTGCAGCAGCTGCCGACATGATGACACGAAGTGCTGTTTCTTCGGCCACTTTGACCAGGCTGTTTGGCTCCCCACAAGAACCACAGAATTCCTCCCTTTTTGCCTCCTTGCTGGCTTTCACAACTGCGGCAATGCCAAGCTGGCACCTGGTCGGTGGCCTAGGCATTGACGTAGGTTTTCTGTGTGCGTACAACACTTGAAGCGGTAGCGGTTGCACTTGGTAAGAAAAGGTGCAGAGGATATGCACGGACTATGGTTCACGTCGAGCGCATCGGGCGAGTAAGTGACACGACAGGCTCGCCTCCGGGCGGACAAGTGCCTCATGTTTATTGGCAGCTCTTATTATGGAAACCCGTGCCGGCCGTGCCGCCATCTGGCGGTACTCTTGTACACTATATGAATGGTACAGCCATCTAGCAGTACTGCCGTACACTACATCCCTCCCACGGTAAACTTGCAAAACACATGCACCAGAACTCATGGTCCGAAAGGAAACAATGTTCACAGGTCGAGTCTTTTCGGCCTGCGGATCCTCCTACCATACCGCGAGATGCGTGGCGTAGAAGTAGAACCCCGAGGTTGCTCTGTAGTGGAGGTGCTTTCCCGAGGTGACGCGGTTTGCTGGTCTTGTGCTGCTTGGTCAGCACCAGGCGTTGTAGTCGTCTCGGGCTGATCCGCAACAGGGGTTCCAGGTGGGTTGGGAGTGGGGGTTCCCGTCATTGGCACCAGGTGCATCCGGTTACGCTGAAGTACACCCGTCGGAGTCTCAACCACATAGGAGCGCGGGCGTTGAGCTGGCCCTAAGACGGTTGCTGGGGAGTTGACATCTTGCACCCAGACCCGCTCTCTGGCCTGAAGAGGCCGCAAGGTGTGAGCTGCGTGTCTTTGGTTGAAGTTTGATGCTTGGCGCCTCCGGTTGTCTTTGTCACGTTGAGTAATTGTGACCGAAGGAGGTCAGGCTGGCTCCAGCTGGCGCGACGTCTTCGGCAGCCGGGTCTGTAGGCGCCTATCCATGAGCAGCTGAGCAGGACTCACTCCATTTACCCCAGGTGTGTCCCGGTATGCCAAGAGTGCCAGGTAGGGATCATCCGCCTTCCTAAGCAGGTCTTTGACTGTCCTCACCATCCGTTCCACCTCACCATTCGACTGTGGAAAATGGGGGCTGCTGGTGACGTGGCAGAAGCTGTAGGACTTGGCGAAGACTGAGAACTCTTTCGCAGCAAATTGAGGACCGTTGTCGCTGCGCACCAGTCTCGGGAATCCAATGATGTGCGAAAACGCTCTTGATGGCGTTGATAACGTAGACTGATGACTTCCGGGAAGGATGACCGGTATCCACCAGCAGGACAAAGTCTTGGCCGTTGAGATGAAAAAGATCGATGCCGACCTCTTCCCAGGGCCGACTTGGAGTGTTTGAGGGCAGCATGGGCTCCGAGCGCTGCACCCTGGTTTCGGCACAGGTGTGGCAGTTAGACACCAGTGTTTCTATCTGGTTGTTGATGCCCGGCCACCAGACCGACTCGCGAGGTAAAGCTTTGCATTGGTTGATGCCTTTATGCTCGTCATGGAGAAGCTCGAGCATGTGGTGCTGAAGGGCAGACGGCACGAGGACGCGGGACCCTTTCAGAAGCAGTCCCTCGCAGACGCTGAGGTCTCCTTGGTACTGCCAGTACTTCTTCACATGGAGAGGCAAGTGGGACTGCCGAGGCCAGCCGTTGGCGCAGTACTGAAGCAGCAGACTGCATTCGCCGTCGTTGGCTTGGGCCTGACGCAGGTGCTCGAGCTGCAACGAGACGATGTCTGGGAAGGAGCGGACGACCTCTTGGGCAAACAGCTCTACTTGATTCACCCGGTTATATGAAGGGGAATCCAGCGGCGCGCGCGAGAGCGTATCGGCTGTCGCCAATAGCTTACCCGGTACGTAGAGTACTTGGTACTGGAAACGCATGAGCTTCAAGCGAAACCGCTGGATCCGTGGTGGCAGTAGGTCAACATCTATGGAACCCAAGAGCGCCACTAGCGGTTGATGGTCCGTCTCGAGGAAGAACTGAAGTCCACGGACGTATTCCTCGAACCTTTGCACCGCCCAGCTGGCCGTCAAAGCTTCCTTTTCTGTTTGGCTGTACCGGCGTTCTGTGGATGTGAGGGCGCGCGATGCGAAAGCGACGGCTCGGCGCTCATCAGACGGCTGTTCTTGGAGAAGTACTGCCCCGAGACCATAGGAGCTGGCGTCAGCAGAGATCGTGGTCTTGTACTGTGGTGTTGTAGCGAGCCACGCAGAGGTCTGAGCACAGTAGCTTCTTCAGTTCCGAGAAGGCAGACTGCTGCGCCGGGCCCCAAGTCCAGGCAGAGTTCTTGAGCAGCAATGCTCGGATCGGCGCAGTCACCTCCGAAACGTGTGGTAAGAAGCGTCCAATGTGGTTCACGAGGCCTAGCAGGCGCCGGACCCCTGCGACATCTTCGGGTGGATGCATGGCTCTGATCGCTGCAACCTTGTCTGGGTCTGGAGAAATTCCTTCCGCACTGACCACGACGCCAAGGAACTTGACACTCGAAGCCGCAAACGAGCATTTCTCGCGGCTGAGCGTGACTCCTGCTTTTGTGAGCTGGTCCAAGACTTGTCGGAGACGGCGATCATGCTCGAAGCGTGTCTTCCCATAGACGAGGATGTCGTCAATCATGTTCACCACACCCGCTTGGCCTTCGAGGATCCGGGACATCTGCCGCTGGAAGTATTCCGGTGCAGACGCGATCCCAAACGGCAGCTGGAGAAAACAATAGCGTCCAAACGGGGTTATAAACGTGGCCAATTCTTGGGACTTGGGGGACAGCTTGACCTGGTGGAAGCTCGACGTGGCGTCCAACTTGGAGAAAACTGTAGCCTCTCCAAGCAATCCGAGGCATTGTTCCACTCTAGGGAGCACGTGACGCTCTCGAAGAATCACCTTATTGAGGCAAGTCAAGTCCATGCACAGCCGATAGCCACCCGAGACCTTGGGGACGACAACCAGTCCAGCACACCAGTCAGTGGGTGTGTCCACTCGACGAATCACACCCTCTGCTTCTAGCTTGTCTAGCTCAGTCTTGACGACGTCACGGAGAGGGAGTGGAATGCGCCGGGGTACGCTCAACAAGAAAGGCGTAGCATTGGGTTGCCACCTGATAGTGTAAGCTTCGGGGAGCGTCCCAAGTCCTCAGAAGAGACTGGGATCGAGACAAAAGTCGCCTGTGGGCTGTGAAGTCCTCGCGACTTCGTCAACAAACGTGCAGACACCCAAGGCTTGAATTGCCGGGAAGCCTAGCAGCGGGACCGTCTTGGTTGCTAGGACGTAAAGAAGCTGCTCGGTTGACTTTCCGTGCCACGACAGGGTAGCAACGTAAGTGCCTATGACCGGCAGGATGTTGTTGCCTGGGCCTTTCAGCTCGCTCTAGGAGTCTTGAAGCTTCGACGGCACGTCGAAAAACGTACTGGGTACAACTGAAACTTCGGCTCCCGAGTCCACCTTGAAGGAAAGTGGGCGTCCATCGACGAGTACCTCGACGAAGTTCGCGTTTGGGCGCTCTCCCGCAACTGCATGCAACTCGATGGAGCTGGCCGAAGGCTTCCGTGTTTGCTTCCCGGTTACGCGCTTCTTTTTGCGGCACACGTTCTCGAAATGGCCATTCTTGCGACAAAAGTTGCACGACGCACTGCGAGCGGGACAGTCGGCGTGAGGGTGTGACGCTCGTCCGCAGAATGGGCACAGCTGTTGCGTTGTCTCATCAGCTGGCGCTTGCTTTCCCTTGCGAACGCGAGCGGCGTCGACGGCGAATGAAGATGCCTCTGCCAAGTCACGAGCTCTGCACTCGTTACTTGCGTCTTCATGTTGACGAACGCATGTCAGCGCTTCGTGTAATGTCATTTTCGGGTTCCGACAGAGGTTGTCTGAGAGTTCGCGGTCGAGCAAACCCACGAGAAAATGGTCTCGGACGAGCCGCTCTTCGATGTCGGCCGACGAATAGTTGCACGACTGGATGGATGGATGGATGTCTCAAGCTGTACCCTTTATATCGGGCGGCGGCTCACGCCACCTAGCTGTAATGTCTCGTATTATATATGTCTAACTGTCACCCCTGCCTTGATTTTAGCCACCAATCCGACAACCTCCTCTTGGTCTTTTCTACCCTCTTAAAGTCTATTCTGCCTTCACTATCCCTGAACCCCAGTGCTAAATTCTGCCTCATTGCCTTGGACTACAGGGTGGAGTCCTTTACAGAAAAGTATCAAGTGCTCGGCCGTTTCCTCCTCCTCTCCACACTGCACTACACAACGTGTCGATCCCCTCGTACCTTGCTCGGTACACCTTAGTCCTCAGTACTCCCGTCCTGACTTCAAACAGCAGCGAGCTACCCCGAGAATTATCATAAATCTTTTCTTTGGCAATGTCCTGCTTGAACGTTCTGTAGGTTTCCAGTGCTGATTTTGTAAGCATCCCTAATTTCCGCATGTCCCTCTCCGTTTCTTTAACCTTTTTCTTTACCGATGACTCCTTTTTGCTTGGTATCCTGCTGTTGTCTAAATATTTGCTTGACAATTTTCTCGTTCGCTTCCTCCATTTTGTATCGACATTCCGCATGTACAAGTAGCTGAAAACTTTCCTAGCCCAACGCTCATCCCCCATTTCTCTCAATCTTTCCTCAAATTCTATCTTGCTACTGGCTTCCCTGCCTTCGAATGATGTCCATCCCATGTCACCCTTTACCCCCTGATTTGGTGTATTGCCATGTGCTCCCAGTGCAAGCCTGCCTACACCCCGTTGCTTAATTTCTAGCCTCGCTTGGACCTCCGGTCTCATACACAAGACTGCATTGCCAAATGTCAGGCCAGGAACCATCATCCCTTTCCAAATCCCTCTCATCACCTCGTACCTATTATAGTTCCACAGTGCCCTATTTTTCATTACTGCTGCATCCCTGTTACCTTTAGTACTTACATATCTTTCGTGTTCCCTTAGGTACTCAACCCCACTGCTTATCCACACGCCAAGATATTTGTATTTATCCACTATCTCCAATGTCACCTCTTGTATCCTACGCTCACCGCCTTCATTATCATTAAAAACCATGACTGCCGATTTTTCTTTACTAAAATTAAACCCTAACTCATCTCCCACTTTACCGCAGATGTCCATCAATGCTTTCGGATCTTCCTTGTTGCCGGCCATTAATACTATATCATCTGCGTACATCAGTGCTGGTAATGATTGTTCAACATATTTTCCTTGTCTTCTGAAGGAGAGGTCGAAGCTTAGTCCACTCCTGTCTAATCTGGCCTCTAATCTTTGTAGATACAGCACAAATAACAAGGGGGACAGAGGACACCCTTGTCTAAGCCTCCGTTGTATCTCTATAGGCTCGGACTCCTGTCTTTCCCATTTTATGACTACCTTGTTGCTTTTATAGATCTCCTTCAGAAGATTAATCACTCCATCTTCCACATCTAATGTGTCCAGTATTCCCCACAGGTCCTCTTGGTTCACACTGTCGTAGGACCCCTTGATATCCAGAAATGCCAGCCACAGGGGCCTGTGTTCCTTTTCTGCTATCTCAATGCACTGTGTCGATGAGAACAGGTTGCCCTCTAACCTCCTTTGTTTTCGGAACCCATTTTGTAGTTCCCCCAGCACCCTCTCATCCTCTACCCATACCTGCAGCTGTTCCTTGATAATCTGCATTACCAGCCTGTACACCACTGATGTCACTGTTATAGGACGATAGTTGTTAATGTCAGATTTGTCCCCCTTTCCTTTACAGACCATACTCATTCCTGCTTAGTTTCCACCCCTCGGGGACTTCACCATCCAGTACTGTTTTGCTCTCTGCCTCTCTTACTACGATTGTCCGGAGCGCCGTAACAAATGCGTCGGCCGTTTCACCTGGTTGCTGCGTATGGCGGCGGAAGCGCGCTGACTCGTACAGCTCGTTCGGTGGGTACACGAAGTGGTCTGTGAACGCCTTCTTCATGGCGGCGACGTCCTTGATATCCGCCTCGCCTAGCGTGGTCGACGCGAGGACAACCCTGGCTTGCGGGCCCATACAGTAGAGCATGGAGCGCACTTGCACCTCTGCCGGAGCGACGTAAAGTCCGGTAGCGAACGAGAAGTCCTTGAACTGCAACAGCCATGTAGGCCATGAGCTGGGGTTGTCGAAGTCAAACGATGACGGTGGACGCAGCTGGGCCATGCCTTGCAAGAACGGAGCGTCCGACGTCCCGGCGGAGCCCTCAACACCGGTAGTCGTCATGGCAGAGCAGCGGCAGCGGCGGGGCCGTGTCACGAGGATGCACGCACGGGATCAGCGGAGATGGATCCCACTTCTGACACCATGTCGAGCGCATCGGGTGAGTGACACGACAGCCTCGGCTCCGGGCGGACAAGTGCTTCATGTTTATTGGCAGCTCTTATTATGGAAACCCGTGCTGGCCGTTCCGCCATCTGACGGTACTCTTGTACACTATATGAATGGTACAGCCATCTAGCAGTACTGCCGTACACTACAGTTCACAACTTAATTCGCATGCTTTATAGAATGGCGATGAGATGTTGTTGGGGGCATCTCTACGTTGAAGCACATTATAGTATTTAAGCATGCCGTGTTTTTCAAAGGTGAACTAAACCGAAATAATGTGATTTAAGATGAATTCAAGTGAATTATTACAATTCAAAGATAAATTAATGTTAGATGGCATGAATTAAGGTGATTTCTTACTGTGAATTTTATGAATGTCTCATGATAGCATACTCCATCTTCCTTTTGCCTATGCTGCACTGCTATAAATCCCATATGCTCCATATTTATATGAAGTGTATTGCATTCTTATACTATGGTACACAGGCAAATGCAGCACACCATTGTACCATAACCATGGTAGATGAAAAGTGGCACTGAAATGACATTGAGAGTCGACCTCTTTCTTGCGCTGTTTACCAGGCCAATTCTGGTGGCAGATTCTTGTGTCCGCGAGATGAACACGAAAAATAAACAATAGGGCTCACTGCAATTTGTGCAACATGTATGTCTGATTCCATGGAGCCTAAATTACAGCTTTAACGTGGCAGTGACTGAACCTGGCTTAGTCACCAAGTCACTTTCCCAAGACATAAAATTCATACTGTGTGTCATTGCATGTAAGACACAAAATAAATAAAAGTCACTCATACTCACTCAAAGATGTATTTTGCGCAGACCTCACTTGTCACTTGTACTGAAACTCCACAGAATTCTTCACAGCCAGATTCTCTCGCACTGAGATTCACTGATCTTCACCTTGGCCAGGCCCATTAGAACACCGGCTCATGAACATAAAATATCCTGCTTCATTGAGCTCACTCAGACTAACCCACACTCAAGATCACCAACATTCAGCTCAACCGAGCTCACTAGGACTCAGACTCACGAATATGTTGCTCAACCAGGCTCATTCAGGCTCAAACTGATGAAAATTGTGCTGAGTTGGACTCACTCAAATTCACACTCACAGGTCGGTGCGAGTCTGAGTGAGTGGACTCACGAACGAGTCTGCCGACCTACGGCACCTCGGCATGTGACCAGTCCTTTCTTGGAGGGCACTTCTGATAAGACAAGCAAATTTTCATGGTCCCTGCGAGTTTGTGTCAAAGGGAGTCAGTCTACTGTACTTTTGACAGCCCTCATATGAGCAATCATTCACTCATAACAAATGCGCTTCCAAAGCCAATGATCCACTGGCCGCTTCCACCAAGACCAAACTGCGATAAGCTGGTGATTAGGCAGCCTAAAGACAAAGTGTCGTCTCTAAAAAACCCTGGTAGAAGGTGATTCCCTTGACACTGTTATTGAGTTTTCTTGTCTTTTCAACACCAGATGGACAGTCATCCACTACAGTGAGAGCTTGGTTGTTTGAAAAAAAAAAAAAGAAAAAAAAAGGTAGGTGGTTTCACATTCTCTTGAGTCGTTTGCTGTGCCTGAAGCATGGTGTCGCAAAAGTAGAAAGCTCTCATATGTGAGAAAATTTTTGAGCTGGTGTTCCAAAATGACAATAGTGATTGCCCATCCAGGTGACGTCGTCTCTCTACAGCACAGCCGAAGAAGAGAGTGAGCTCGTGGGAGTGTGAGAAATGGGAGCGGCACTTTACATGCACCTCTGCTTCAAAACCCTCAACACTCGCAAGGTACTCTGAGTGTAGTGCTTCTAGTTCCAAAACAAAATAAAACAAAAAGTGTTCACATAGGAGGCAATAGGTGGAGTTACGGAGGTTTCCTTACGACGCCGTATACGGCCGTCACGGGGGCAAAAGTTGCATGGTACATCTCGCGGGTACGGGCATCGAAGTCAAGGAGGCGAATTGGTTAAATCACATTGGTTTTGCCGATATATGTCAAACTATTAACTTGAGATGTGTAAAGTACCACGTACACAAGGTGCGTTCAAAAAGAAACCGAACTTTTGAAATAGCGCACCAACTGCTACAGGGAGTGCACTGCGGCTACTAAGTGTACGTTGTGGCATGTTAGGACAAGAAACTACCATTTGCCGCATTGCACTCTGAGCTTTCGTATGCGAGCTGCAGCCTCTACAGTAAGCATACGTACAAGCTGTTCTTCTGATTGGTGCCAAAGTGACAATGAAGAAATTGGAAGAACAACGTCTGTGTATGTGAAGTTCTGCTACAAACTTGGGAAAACTTTCACAAAGACCTTTCAGTTGCTTAGCCAAGCATACGGGGAGGACTTCCATGAGCCGCACGCAGTGCTATGAGTGGTTCAAGAGTTTTAAAGACAGAAGAATGTCAGTCGGTGATGACCCCAAGCCTGGACGACCTTCCACATCCACAGATGGTGACCCCGTTGAGAGAATTCGAACTGAGATTCGTGGAAATCGTTTGACTGTTTGAGAAGCCACTGACGAAGTGGGTATCAACGTAGGACCATGTCCGAAAATTTTGAGTGTAGTGAAGAATAGCAACGCTAGTCAGAGAGACAGGGTGCGCTACTTGCGGAGGAAGAAGACGTTCGGAGAGCTCAACGCGCGTGCTGCCTCCGCGATTGCCAAGGCTTCAGTCGCGACTGTTTTCTGCCGATCTTGCCAAGCAAGACCCTTGACTAAACGCCCTGTTTCAATTGGTGGAAGTGCTGGGTATCGAAACCCTGGAACTACGAAGCCGTACATTACCTCCTCCAGTCTCTACCATGGCATCGGACGACGAGCAGCAGCCTTCTCCCACGAGGCCAACAACACCAACTATTCTCTGTGCCGGCTCCCTTCGGCAACGCGACCCTCCTTTCTTCAGTGGCGCCGATGACAAGGACGCGGAAGACTGGCTCGAGGAATACGATCGGGTGAGCAAGGTCAACAAATGGGACGATATCCACAAGCTCACTAACGTCATATTTTATTTGACCGAAGTAGCCAGTCTGTGGTTTCATAACCACGAGTCTGACCTCAACACCTGGTCTGCCTTCAGAATGGCATTCGTGGAACTTTTCGGTCGGCCGGAACTTCGCAAGCTACGCGCCGAACAGAGTTTGTGAGGTCGGGCTGAGCAAAGTGGTGAGAATTACACCTGCTACATCGAAGATGTGCTCAACCTTTGCAGGCGCGTGAACCCGTCCATGTCAGAAGCAGAAAAGACAAAACACATCTTAAAAGGTATTACTGATGATGCGTTCCAGATGCTCATCGCAAAGAACCCGCAGACAGTCGCGGACGTCATTCAATTGTGTCAGAGCTATGACGAGCTCTGGAAACAGCGTCAATCTACTCGTCGAGCCAGTTCATCACCTGCTCCAACAGTCTCGGCACTGATGACCCCTGGTCTTGCGGAAGACCGCTCTGCATTAATGTTAGAGCTCAAACAGTTTGTACGAGAGGAAGTTGCGCGCCAGCTGTCGCTGATGCCATGCACTGAACCTGCTCCATCGACGCTGCCGCCACCGATACAGCGTGTCGTCCAGCAGCAAGTTGCCGAAGCGCTTCCCGCAGCCATTTCTACGTTGCCTGTGACTGCTCCGCTTACCTACGCCGAAGCGCCGGTGACACCTCGACGTTTCCCTGTCGCGAACACCTACGTGCCAGCGCCCACCTTTGTGTCATCGCCTCCACTTGCGCAGCAACCAAGCCGTCCGTTCTACCGACGATCACCACATCTTCAAAACCCATGGCGCACCCACGACAACCGCCCCATCTGCTACGCGTGTGGTTTCCCGGGTCACGTAGCGCGAATTTTGCCAACGACGTGAGTTTTTGCCACAGGAAGACGGGCGACCAAATACCTACGATTTCGCACCGAGACCTCAGGCGGCATCATCTGGCCCACCTCCCAGCGGAGACCCGTACTCCTCAACGCGTCGGAATTTCCACGCACGCCGATCGCCATCACCGCGGCACCGTTCTCTTTCTCCACTGCTTCGACGCCCTCAGCCTGTGCCTGAGGAAAACTAGCAGCCGCAGTTCCGGAGGCACCAGTTGTTCCCGTAAAAAGGATGGCTCGATACGGTTTTGCGTCGACTACCGCAGGTTGAACAAGATCACGCGCAAGGATGTCTACCCTTTACCTCGGATAGACGACGCCCTCGACTGCTTGCAAGGCGCAGAGTTCTTCTCGTCCTTAGATCTGCGCTCAGGTTACTGGCAGGTACTGATGGCTGAGGCTGATCGCGCCAAAACTGCGTTTATCACTCCTGATGGCTTATACGAATTCACCGTTATGCCATTCGGGCTCTGCAACGCACCTGCCACTTTCGAGCGCATGATAGATAAGATCCTCCGTGGCCTTAAATGGCAGACGTGCCTGTGCTACCTCGACGATATCGTCGTATTTTCCCGTGACTTCTCAACGCATCTTCGACGTCTCGCAACAGTGCTCACGTGCCTCAGCTCCGCGGGCCTACAGCTCAATCTCAAGAATGTCGCTTTGGTGCCCGACAGCTTCTTATCCTGGGCTATGTGGTCTCCCGCGATGGCATTCTTCCGGATCCGACGAAACTTCGGGCCGTTGCCGAGTTCCCTAAACCACGGACGCCGAAGGAACTTCGCAGTTTCATAGGCCTTTCGTCTTATTTTCGTCGTTTCATCCGCAACTTTGCCTCCATCATAGCGCCTTTGACGGACCTCCTCCGCGATAACCACGATCTTTCGTCATGGTCACCAGCATGCGACAAAGCCTTTGCCACACTCCGCCGCCTTCTTACGTCACCTCCGATATTGAGACATTTTGACCCACGCACCCCGACTGAAATTCATACGGACGCTAGTGGTGTCGGTCTTGGAGCTGTGCTTGCCCAACGTCAACCTGGATTTGACGAGTACGTCGTTTCCTACGCCAGCCGTGCGCTCACCAAAGCCGAAGCCAACTATTCAGTTACGGAGAAAGAGTGCCTAGCCATCATATGGGCCATAGGAAAGTTTCGACCTTATCTTTACGGCCGGCCATTCACTGTGGTGATGGACCACCATGCGTTGTGTTGACTTTCTTCACTGAAAGATCCATCCGGCCGTCTCGCGCGCTGGGCGTTACGCCTCCAAGAGTACGACATCCAAGTCGTCTATCGACCTGGACGGAAACATTCTGATGCCGACGCTCTGTCCCGGTCACCGCTACCATCTCCTACCATGTCCCAGACGTTACCCACATCCGACGCGTCATCACTCTCCGTCGACAACATGCTCCTGGAGCAACGGAAGGACCCCTGGCTGGCTTCTCTTATGGACTTGTTGAGCAGGCCTACGTCCGAAACGATCACTCGGGAAATGCGTCGTCAACTGCACCACTTCGCTCTCCGGGATGGCTTGCTATACCGGCGAAACTATCTTTCCGAGGGGCCGTCAGTGGATACTGGTTATACCCCGCCATCTTCGCTCAGATATCTGCGCCTCCTTTCACGCCGACCCTCATTGTGCACATGCTGGAGTGTTGAAAACTTACACCCGCCTTCGTCACCGTTACTACTGGCGTGGCATGTATCGCTTAGTCCGCCGCTATGTGCGTTCTTGCCTTGCTTGCCAACGGCGGAAGCATCCCCCTTCTCGCGTCCCCGCTCCACTGCAGCCCATACCGTGTCCACAAAGACCCTTTGACAGGGTCGGTATTGATCTGTATGGCTCTCTTCCTATCACTCCTGCTGGCAACCGCTGGATCATCGTTGCCATTGATCACCTCATGCGCTACGCTGAGACTTCAGCATTGCTCTCCGCATCGGCAAGTGACGTCGGTTCTTTCATTTTACGCCACATAATCTTACGTCATGGGGCCCCACGTGAGCTCCTGAGCGATCGGGGCCGCGTATTTTTGTCGGACGCGGTAGAATCGCTCCTCAAAGAATGCGCCGTCGTTCATCGGACCACCACTGCCTACCATCCCCAAACGAATGGCTTAACCGAATGATTTAACCGCAGTTTGGGTGATATGCTGTCCATGTACATTGCCTCTGATCACTCCAACTGGGACAGCATTCTCCCCTTTGTTACGTACGCGCATAATACTGCAATGCAGACCACCACTGGGTTCACTCCCTACTTCCTACTTTACGGTCGCGAACCCTCTTGCACGCTCGACAACATCCTTCCATACCACCCTGACGTGACTGAGTCGACGACGGTTTCTCAAGCTGCAAGACACGCGGAAGAGTGTCGCCAGATTGCCCGCGTCCTCACCACTGCCGATCAGCAGCACCAGAAACAACATCGCGACAGCTCAGAGGCACCAAGATCTTACGTTCCAGAATCACTTGTTTGGCTCTGGGTTCCATCTGTCAGTCCTGGCCAGTCGACGAAACTTACTTCGAAGTACCACGGCCCTTACCGCGTGGTTAAACAAACTTCGCCTGTCAATTACATCATCGAGCCGCTTGCACCATCGTCTGATCTACGACGCCGTGGACGTGAGAATGTCCATATAGACCGGCTAAAGCCTTACTACGACCCTGCTGTCGTTTCCTGCCCATAGGTCGCCAGGATGGCTCTTTTCCGGAGGGGAAGTGAATGTAGTGAAGAATAGCAACGCTAGTCAGAGAGACAGGGTGCGCTACTTGCGGAGGAAGAAGACGTTCAGAGAGCTCAACGCGCGTGCTGCCTCCGCGATTGCCAAGGCTTCAGTCGCGACTGTTTTCTGCCGATCTTGCCAAGCAAGACCCTTGACTAAACGCCCTGTTTCATGAGTAACAAACTTGGTATGCGTTGTGTCTGTGCAAAATTTGTGCCGAGTTTGTTGACTGACGAACAGAAGCAGACCCATGTTGAATACAGCCAGGAACTGCTCGCTGCTGCCAATGATGATGAACACTTTCTTAGGAACATCATAACAGGCGACAAGACATGGGTTTATGGCTATAATGTTGAAATGAAGGTGCAGTCATCGCAGTGGGCGGTCAAAGGTTCTCCTCGTCTAAAAAAAGCCCACGAGTCGGTCAAAAATGAAGGTGATGTTGGTTGTGTTTTTTTTACTGCAAAGGCATTGTCCATCAGGAATTTATGCCACAAGGTCAGACAGTAAACAAGGAAGTTTACCAGGGAATCCTAGCACATTTTAGAGATTCTGCGCTCAGTAAGCAGCCTGAATTGTGGGAAAATCAGGCTTGGATGTTGCATCATGACAATGCCCCAGCTCACGCATCGCTCCTTGCATGCGGCTACGTAGCGAAACACTGCACTTCTGTGGTGCCCCGCCCACCATATTCTCCAGACCTAGTGTCATGAGTAAACGGGCCCACAGCACGCTCCACAGGGCGAAGAACGAGACATGGCGTGCGAGGTAACGGAGAGGCGCGAGAATGCAAGCGCTGGTGACACGTTGGTGTTCGTGGTTGGTTGACGGAGGGCTTGGTGGCACGCGACCCGCGCCGCGATCGGAAGTGGAAAAGTGCCGAGCTGGGAATTGTCTGAGTGGCGACCGCCGAGGAAGGACGCATCGGCAGCTACGCTCTGTCGACGGGACGAGGTGTTCGGTTCGGGAGCCAGGATGCTGGTACCCCATCGTGTGGCCGTGGACCTCAATTACGTTCGGGCGAGGCTCTTTGAAGGTTCTGCAGCGGACGGTTCCTGACGCACCGCCAACAATCCCCCTTCAAGGGTCGGCCAGCAGCAATTCACCGGGCCATCACGTCGCTACGTCGAGCGGAGGACCGTACTTGTACTTAGGCCTCCGGCTAGGCCTAACTCGGGGAGGCTTGCCACGTCACCACTTGAGACCGGGCGTGGGCTACGGCAGCAGGCGGTATAGTTTTTCGGCTTGTATATATTCTGTTCATTTTTTGACTTGCGGTGTTGTTCATAAATTTGGTTTGCGGTGCTCAAAACGCTATCATTGCCAAACGAGTCTCTCTCCCTCTCCAACGCTCGGCATTTCGCTCTCCGAGATACGCGTACGTGACATAAATTGGCGAGCCTGCCAGGATTTTTTATCCCCTGCCCAGTCACTGATACTCGGAGAGTGCCGAGATGGATTGGGAGCGTTTGGCCACGGTAGCAAAGGATCTAGGCATGAGCAAAGAGGAAACCAATTTTTTTTGACAATGCACAGAGGGAACAAGATAAGCAGATAGCACAGAGGAAAAGGGAACGCGAGTATGAACTACAGAAACAGGAGCGCGAGTTTCAACGGGAAAAAGAGAAACAGGAGCGCGAGTTTCAACAGGAAAAAGAGCTGCTCGAACTAAAGTTGAGAATAGCACAAATGAATGGTGTGCCACAAGATGTACAGTGTGTGACATCGGCATCCTCTTGTTCACAGTGGCCCAAAACCACCCGTATGTGTCCCAGAAAGTTAATGGCCCCATTTGATAAAAAGCGTGATGACTTGGATGCATATTTACATAGATTTGAACGGATTGCTAGAGCCAAGGTTGGGACAGAAGAGAGTGGGCAACAGCACTTAGTCTGTGTCTGGTTGGAGAAGCCTTAAGTGTTTTTGGTTGAATGCCCGCTGATGACTCTGTGATGCCCCGAGAGGCATCGGTGAGGCGAGAGACGAAAACGCAGGAAATGGACATTTGAGGCATGGGTATTCCTGTTTTTCGGCTGCTGCGGCGGTTGGAGAATCGCCTGAGCTTTCGTTGTCAGCAAGTTCGCGGAAACGGCACCTTGAAAGCAGAGGCGACGCTTGCACGGTGGCCGCATATGAGCATGTACACTGGGCTCAGCTTCACGCTCTCCCAGTGTTCGTTATGGCCGAGGGTATTGGTGCGTGTACGGCCATCTGGAAGCTGTCGGGTCGTGATGAACCGCGCACACGTGTTGACCGCTCTTCTCACACACCGGCCACTTGAAGGAGTTCGCCCGGAGGGGCTTGGTGTCCTTGTTTACGCGGTCGCAGGCAGACAACAGTGCACTGCTGGGGCCACGAGCAATAACGAGGCACCAGGGAGTCGCGCCTGTGCCTGTGGTGTCGCTCTCGGTACAGGCTGGCGATGAGGGGTTGAGAGAGAGAGAGAAACTCGTCTCGGGGCCGGGGACGGGAGAATTTTGGAGACTCGAAAGACGTGAGGAGATGCGGTCACACCCCGCCATGTCCCGGTCGAAGAAGTAGCGAGTCTCGTTTGCGATCCCCCATGTGAGCCGCGCGGTTCGGCTCTCCAACCTCGGAGAGATGTAGTCGTTGCGAGAGCCTGATGTGAGCAGAAAAGCAATGATCGGAGATGATCCGTGAGCTACAATGACTTTGAGGATGACATCAGAGCCCCCATGCCCAAGCACCAGCCCACACACCGGCGACGGGACCTATACGCCGATGAAGCCTGCCTCCCAGATAAGCGTTCTCTTCGTTACGCCAAGCGCGTTTGAGACATTGCGAGACTATTTGGTAGACTGTTATATCAGTCATTTATTGATGATTTTCTTTGCAATGTTGGTTCCTGTATTGCACTGTCAAGTTTACTGATCACATTGATCATATCAGTGCATTCACCACTATTTGTTGATTGTAAATTTAATCATGCTCATACATTAAACATGTTTTGTTAACTTAATTAAGCCCGTTGCCTCTTTTCTTCCCAGCCCCAGCATGAATCCTGTTTTGGGTGTAAATGGTTGTCGAGATGTGTGGCCAAAGGGGGATGAGCGAGGTTGGTTGTGATGTTTTGTTAGACGAGGTACGGTGGGCGTGATAGTTGAGAAGTGTTGTGTAGAGCGTGGAACCGCCTCCCCCTTTGCGCGCAGTAGGGACATCTCAACTCTATGGATTATGACAAGGTCAAGAAGACACTGTTGCAGAGATTTAGATTGACGGCGGAAGGCCTCCGGAAGTGGTTTTGTGGATGCAAGCCAGAGAATGCCGAGACAGCGAAACAGTTTATGTGCCGCTTGTCAAATTACTTTGACAGATGGATAGAGATGACAAATGTGGAAAAGACATACTTGTTGTTTTGTGGGGTTTAACGTCCCAAAACCAGCTCTGACTATGAGAGACGCCGTAGTGGAGGGCTCCGGAAATTTCGACCACCTGGGGTTCTTCAACGTGCACTGACATCGCACAGCACACGGGCCTCAACATTTCGCCTCCATCGAAATGCAGCCGCCACAGCCAGGATTTGATCCCGCGACCCTCGGATCAGCAGCCGAGTACCAGGAAAAGACATACAAAGGTGTACGTGACTGTATGGTGGTGGAGCAATTCCTAGATTGCTGTAGCAACAAGTTAAGTGTTTTTCTTAAGGAACGAAAGGCAGCCTCACTTAATGATGTGGCAGAGTATGCGGATCAGTATTTGGAGGCACAAGGGCTCAGAAACGTAGGGAAGACGAATGAGCATGTCAAGACAAAATCAGATGAGACGAAGGGTAGGCCGCAGGGAGCACCCAACATGTCAGAGCGACCGATCAGATGTTTTCTGTGGGCAGTGGGCACCGGGCTATGGACTGTCGAGCTGGGGGTGGTCGTACGCATTACCAAATAGTGTGCCAGTTGTGGACACCGTGCAAATGAGTGTAGGTCAGGGACTACAGACAAGGTAGCATGTATAGTGGAACCCCAGGACAACAGCCTGAAAGAAAGAGGGACTACAGACAAAGTAGCTTGTATAGTCGGTTCCCAGAGAGATAACATGGAAGAAGGGAAACAAGTGCAGAAGGAAGACGCGGGACAGCAGAGCGAAATTACTATTAGCCCGTGTCATGAGTCAAAGGGAGGCGGCGCAGAGCAGACGACGACGATGGCGAAGACCATCCGCCGATGAAGCAGCACGTGCGCTCGTGGCACGTGAAACGAGGGATGAAAAGGGCGCAGCAGCGCTGAGCAGGGGGATTGTCTGCTTGGCTACGGCCGAAGAAGGACGCATCGGCAGCTTCGCTCTGTCGACGGGAACGGCGGGCGTTCAGCTCGGGAGCCAGAGACGCTGGTACTCCGGGACATAGCTGTAGACCTCGGCCAAGATTCGAGCGAGGCTCCGCGGAGGTGCTGCAGCCGAGGGTTCCGGACGCGCCGCCAACACTCCCCCTTCAAAGGTCGGCCAGCAGAAATTCACCAGCGCGACACGTCACCACTGCGAGCGGGGGACCGCACTCGTACTTAGCCCGGCGGCTAGGCCTAACCCTTGGTCAGGCCACGTCATCAGTGGAGACGGGGCGACGGCTTCGGAAGCAAGCGGTCTCTTCTAGCCGTCGTAAAGGACAGCGACGACTTCCGCCCGACCAGTCTCTACACCGGCAGCGGACTTGGTGACGACGAGTGGGGACCGCGCCCGCAACGTAAGAACTTTCCGAGTGTTCATCGCGACGGCGTCGGCGAGGCCACAGTGGCCAAACTCAGTGCTAAGAACAGAGCCGAATTTAGTTTAAAGAAGATTGTCAAAGGCCGCAGAGAGTTTGATTACAATTAGTATTTTCCTTTTCTGTGTTAGTTTTCGGGCTGTAGTCATTTGTTCACTGTTGGGTTGTTGTGCCGAGTCGGGCATTTGAAAAGTATTGTCAGATTAGGCTGTTAGTTTCATTTGGAGGCAATTCTCGGAATTAGTTTTCTGCTTGTATATATCTGTTCACTTTTGGGTTTGCGTTTGCCGTGTTATAAAAGTTTGGTTTGCTGTGACAAAACGCTACTGTCGTCAAGCGTCTCTCACTCCCTCTCCCACTCTCGGTAGTACAACCCTCCGAGATCTTCTCCGGCGGTAATTCGTGACATAAATTGGCGAGCCTGCCAGGATCAACATCTCCAGGCCCAGTCACGAATGATCGTCGGAGAGCGCCGAGATGGATTGGGAACGTTTGGCGGCAATAGCTAAGAGCAGAAACCTGTATGGAAAGGATGCGTTGCGATTTTTTGAGGAATGTGCACGAGAACGCGACGTTGAGTGTAAAGAACGACAGCTCCAATTTGAAGAGGAACGTGAGCGAGCTCGTGATGAACATGAAAGAACAGTGGCGAAACTAAAGGAGCAGATATACGAGGCTGAACAAAAGTTGGTGCACCGGAGTCGGGAGATATCGTGTTTAGGTTTAACAGTAACCCGATCAGCCGAGTCTAGTGAAAATGAAGAGGAAGTTAGCCAATTTCTGGAAATTGAGATAATTCAAGACGTTGTTGTGCTCGGACCAGAACAAGTTGGCGAGAATACGGATCGGCCAGAGGAGACTGATTCTGGGCCAGATGAACAGGCGGATGTAGGTGCCCAAGAGCTGGTTGAGGATGCGGGCGTAGGCGCCCAAGAGCTGTTGAGCGCAGCGGAGGAGAAAGCGCACCCACCGCCGGTGCATGAGAATAAAGAGTGCATTGCAGGTTGCTGCAAGCACGTACTTGGCGGAGTGGGTATTGCAGGTTGCTGCAAATTGAGTTTTGACGGGGTCTCTTCTGATGTGTGCCCCACAGTGAAGGACGTGACATCGAGTCACGATCCGTGCGAAAATTGTGCCGTGCTCGAGAGCGAGCAACGTGAAGTTGAAGTCCGCAACTGGAGCAGTACAAGTAGGAGTGAGGAGCTCACTGTTGAGGAAAAGGCAGGCGCGGACGCTGCCAACGGACTTGACGCTAAGGAGCATCAAGGAATGCGAGCTCGAAAGAAGCAAAACGCGAGCGAACGCGGCGAGGTTAAGGTGCGTCGAGCAAGTAGATGCCGTAGAAAGGTCGTTCACAAGAATCGTTCCACGAGCATTAAGATGAGAATACGCAGGGGACTGCGTCGGAGACAGCATGCGTTTAGTACATGCATAAGAGAAGCGGTTCAGAAGAGGCGTTTGTGTCGGAAAGAGCACAAACGCAGCACCCACACAAGGGGTTCGCGAGCGCGTGCAGGGGGTGGATGCGCGAGAAAGGGTGTGTCGAAGGCACGTTGGACACTGAGAGAGGGCATAAGCTTTAGCTGCGCCAGGCGTTCTCGAGAGCGTGTAATGATAAAGAGACGCTCGAGAGTTGCTCGGAGGAGACGTGCAAAGTGCAGAAAGAAGAAACGCGTGGTAGGATTGGACAGTGGTAATAAATGCAGCAATCATAGCGAGCGCTCGAGAGAAAGTGCAGTGGCAAGGAGGCGCACGCGATTGCTGAGTGAGACACGGAATGGACCAAAAACCAGAAGTAAAGCTGAGAGGTTTTTTTCTCTGGCCACTAAAGAAAAGAAAGTGTGTTTATGAAATGATGGCCTTTGAAAGGAAACGAATATAGGAACAGGACTAAGGACAAGGACATACGGACGCGGAAAATAGATCAGAGAAAATCATAGCAAGTACTGCATAGTTGTTAGGGAAGAGAATGAGCTTGACAGAGCATTTGATTTAAAGGTCAAGCAAAGGGAAAGTGATTGGTGTGGCAACAAAGCATCTGTATAGGAATATCGCAGAAGGATTAGTAGTGAAAGCATGCAGATAGAGAAATGAGACTAGATAGCGCATTTTACCAGCTAAAGGAAAGAGAAACAAAAGAATGTGATTTTCAAGCTGGTGGATAGAGGTAGTGGAGAAGGCAAAATAGCAAATGAAGATAGGGGCAAGGACATCCGCATAGACTGGATCGATAGAGAGAGAGAGAAAAGAAAGATCAGATCTGGGTTCTTAGCTAGTGTTGCGAAAAGGATTGTTGTGTGGTATGGGGTATGTCTGCAGAGCAAAGAGTGCTAATGTGGTGAAGCCTAGTTATGGGTAGTTTTGTGTGTGTAGGGATTGAGTTGATAGTGTTACATACTGATGTAGTGACGAATAGGTATAGCTATGTATGTACGTGTGTTGGTAGCGAATGGGAGTAGTGTAAAGTGGAGACTATGAAGAAGTGCTAGTCGGAGCACTCATTGAGTGAACAGAAAAGCAACGATTTCCGAGCACATGCTTATTTATGAACAGAAATGAGTTGGGCTAGTTATACCACGTTGGAGAAAAGAAGGAAGATAGGAAAAGTAGAACCAATAAGAAAATCGGCTTAACAGTGAATGAGGTGGAAATGAATTAAACAATGATTTAAAAAGAAAGAGAACTTTACAGTCAGCAGATGCGCATTGAATATAGAGTGCTATACTGAGAAAGCGTAGATGTATCTAGAAGTGTAATGATACTGAAGTGGAGCATGGCTAGGTGGGCGAAGCCCTGAAAGTCAATATAGAGATACTATTGGGAGACATGAACATCAAGTGAAGTGTTGTGCTGAATATGCTTCCATGTTATTGAACTAAGGCTGATTTTGTGTCACATTTTTGTATAATCAGTGATTGTGCTAATGGGATGAAAGTGACGTGAAAGTTATGAATACTCTTTGATGTTTAGGAGTTATTATTGACTTCTTTTTTGCAGTTTATACTCACTGATGTAGTTAGTGTGATTATTTGCTAGTGAAAGTGATGTGATGAATATTCTTTAATATTTTGGAGTTATCACTGATTTGTTTTGTGCATTGTATACTCCGTTGGTGTTATGGTAGGGAACTTAGTGAGCATTTATGACTCGTGTTGAAAGTGAACATTGTGTCTAGTGATTATGTTTGTTAGTGCTGTGTGTGGTGAACAATGCGCGCAGTGTGCGAACGAGGTAGTGTGTGTAGTGTATTGTGTGAGACAGTGAAGTGAGGTACATACTATGTCGACACAAGCAGCACCCATGCCACAGCAGAGTCACAGTCACCACCCGCAAAGGATCGGCAGTGGGAGTTTTTTCAGGGAAAAAACTTCTGAAAAGATGGGCCCATGTCATGAGTCAAAGGGAGGCGGCGCAGAGCAGACGATGACGACGGCGAAGACCGTCCGCCGATGAAGCAGCACGTGCGCTCGTGGCGCGTGAAACGAGGGATGAAAAGGGCGCAGCAGCGCTGAGCAGGGGGATTGTCTGCTTGGCTACGGCCGAAGAAGGACGCATCGGCAGCTTCGCTCTGTCGACGGGAACGGCGGGCGTTCAGCTCGGGAGCCCGAGACGCTGGTACTCCGGGGCGTAGCTGTAGACCTCGGCCAAGATTCGAGCGAGGCTCCGCGGAGGTGCTGCAGCCGAGGGTTCCGGACGCGCCGCCAACACTCCCCCTTCGAAGGTCGGCCAGCAGAAATTCACCAGCACGACACGTCACCACTGCGAGCGGGGGACCGCACTCGTACTTAGCCCGGCGGCTAGGCCTAACCCTTGGTCAGGCCACGTCATCAGTGGAGACGGGGCGACGACTTCGGAAGCAAGCGGTCTCTTCTAGCCGTCGTAAAGGACAGCGACGACTTCCGCCCGACCAGTCTCTACACCGGCAGCGGACTTGGTGACGACGAGTGGGGACCGCGCCCGCAACGTAAGAACTTTCCGAGTGTTCATCGCGACGGCGTCGGCGAGGCCACAGTGGCCAGACTCAGTGCTAAGAACAGAGCCGAATTTAGTTTAAAGAAGATTGTCAAAGGCAGCAGAGAGTTTGATTACGATTAGTATTTTCCTTTTCTGTGTTAGTTTTCGGGCTGTAGTCATTTGTTCACTGTTGGGTTGTTGTGCCGAGTCGGGCATTTGAAAAGTATTGTCAGATTAGGCTGTTAGTTTCATTTGGAGGCAATTCTCGGAATTAGTTTTCTGCTTGTATATATCTGTTCACTTTTGGGTTTGCGTTTGCCGTGTTATAAAAGTTTGGTTTGCTGTGACAAAACGCTACTGTCGTCAAGCGTCTCTCACTCCCTCTCCCACGCTCGGTAGTACAACCCTCCGAGATCTTCTCCGGCGGTAATTCGTGACAGCCCGCAAGGAGATGGGTTACCGGTGGTAGATGGAGAAGTGCATGGACAAAGGGTGAAAGTTTTGAGAGATACGGGTACAAACATTGTTTTGGTGAAAGGAGTTTAGTGGACGAAGCAAACCTAACGGGAAAGTACGCTGCAGTTATCTTGGAGGATAGTTCTGTGAGAAGGCTTCCAGAGGCTTGAATTAAAGTGGCAAGTCCATACTACACAGGCTGAGTGACAGCGAAGTGTTTAGAGAAGCCTATGTTCGGCCTGATATTAGGTAATGTGCCAGGAATGAGGAAAGTAGATGAGCCTGATAGGAACTGGGAGAACAACAAGATGTGGTAGAGGAACGTAATGCACACCTCGTGAGAATAGGGGAACGGAAAGAGAGTAGACAAGAAGAACCATGCCGTGAAGGGTTACGAGAGGTGCAGCCGCAAGCAACCAAAGTGGCTTTGGCAGTAATGACGAGAGCGGCAGCAAACAGAGAAGCAGAGTCCATGGGTTTGAAGGTAGTAACCATTCCGAGGATAGACATAACCCCTATGGAGTTCCAAGAAGAACAGAAAAAGGATGAATCGTTGAAAGGTTACCAAAAGGTTGGGGAACCATTAAAGAAACAGAGGAGCAAGGACCCATTTTAGTTCCTAATACATAATGGACTATTGTATAGAAAGTGTCGCTTTAGTTCAGGAAAGGAGATACAACAGCTGGTAGTGCCCAGAGTTTTCAGGAGAAAGATTCTAACATGGGGGCATGAGAATCTTAGTGGCGGAGCACGCAGAGCTGAAAAATATGCTGAAGAGAGTAACGGAAGAGTACTTTTAGCCGGGAGTCCAGTACGACATTAGGAGATATTGGAAATCAGTGGATGCGAATTGGCAGACGATAGTGGAGAGGCATGGAGGAACTGAAAGAAATGTTGCTTGCTTGGCAGTAATAGGAGGTAGTGCCGGGATGGAAAGACCCAGTTATAATCCGAGAAGATATGACTATGATACGTTCAGGATTTTGTGCAATGAGGAGAGTAAAACAAGCAAAAAGGAGTTATGCTATGGTGGTAAAGGAGTGCGATGTGCTGTAACAAAGCCTCCATATAAGAGCAGAAGTTGGCAATTTCATGAGTAGAAGCTGCGGAGCGATGTGTAGAGGATCGAAATGCAGCAGAGGGTGTAGCATGCACAGTGATGCGTTGATATTGTTCAGTGGATACAGATTTTTGTATAACCTATACTCAGTGATGGTGCGAATACATAAACTGGAAATGAATGTGTTGAACATGCATGGATTTTTTAGATTTATTGCCGATTTTTGTGCAGTTTATACTCATTGATGATACAAAGATGATGAACTGGAAAATGATGTGATAGAAAGATGAACTTGGTGAACATTCACTCTGGTCGAAAGTGAACATTGTGTCAACTGCTTATGTGTGTTAGTGTTGTGTGGTGTAACGTGACTCGTGAAGTGCGCGTAACAAGTGTGGTGAGACATCAAATAGGAAGACATCAAACAGGAAGCGCTGCAAATCTACAGGTCTGTCTTCACTAGGACACAAAAGAAGAGTTTTTTTTTTTGGAAAAAAAAAACTTTCAAGAAAGGGGGCCAATGTGATGAGTAAAGGGGCCCACAGCACGCACCACAGGGCGAAGAACGAGACATGGCGTGCGAAGTAACGGAGAAGCGCGAGAATGCATGCGCCGGTGACACATTGGTATTCGTGGTTGGTTGATGGCGGGCTTGGTGGCACGCGACCCGCGCCGCAATCGGAAGTGGAAAAGCGCTGAGCTGGGAATTGTCTGAGTGGCGACTGCTGAGGAAGGACGCATCGGCAGCTACGCTCTGTCGACGGGACGAGGTGTTCAGTTCGGGAGCCGGGACACTGGTACCCCATCGTGTGGCCGTGGACCTCGATTACGTTTGGGCGAGGATCTT
Source organism: Hyalomma asiaticum (assembly GCA_013339685.2). Lineage (NCBI taxonomy): Eukaryota > Metazoa > Arthropoda > Arachnida > Ixodida > Ixodidae > Hyalomma > Hyalomma asiaticum. The sequence continues at coordinate 110,529,521 of CM023481.1, read as the reverse complement.
TGGAGGTTCTGCAGCGGACGGTTCCTGAAGCACCGCCAACAATCCCCCTTCAAGGGTCGGCCAGCAGCAATTCACCGGGCCGTCACGTCGCTACGTTGAGCGGAGGACCGTACTTGTACTTAGGCCTCCGGCTAGGCCTAACTCGGGGAGACTTGCCACGTCACCACTTGAGACCGGGCGTCGGCTACGGCAGCAGGCGGTATCCTCCGGACGACGTAAGGAAGGCCGGCGACAGCCTGGAGTCATCGAACTAGTTCCAGACCGGCAGCAGACTTTACAGCGACGGAAGAGCAGCGCCGACACCAGTAAGAACATTCCATTTGTTCATCGTGACTGCGTCGGCAGAGTCATTGTGGCCAGACCTGGGACTAAGTGCTGTGCCAAATTGAGACTTTAGAGTATCGTTAAACCAATCAGTTAATTCTGATTATTAGGCCCATGTCTCGATGTTAGTTTGTCGGCTTGTATATATTTTGTTCATTTTTTGACTTGCGGTGTTGTTCATAAATTTGGTTTGCCGTGCTCAAAACGCTATCGTTGCCAAACGAGTCTCTCTCCCTCTCCAACGCTTGGCATTTCGCTCTCCGAGATCTGCGTACGTGACAAATTGGCGAGCCTCTGCCAGGATAAACATCTTCCGGCCCAGTCACGAAAAATCGTTGGGGGCGCCGAGATGGATTGGGAGCGTCTGGCTTCGATAGCTAAGAGCAGGAACCTGTATAGCAAAGATGCTTTATTATTTTTTGAGGAATGCCAACGAGAAAGGGAGAGAGAACTTGAAGCCGAATGGAAAGAACGCCAGCTGGAACTTGAACGAGAACGTGAATTTGTAGTCGAGTGCGAAGAATGCCAATGCCAGCAACGCGGGCGAGAGCATGAAAGAGTTGTGGTGGGTTTAAAGGAGCAAATATACGAGGCTGAACAAAAGTTATTGCACCGGAGTCTGGAGATATCGTGTTTAGGTTTAACAGTAGCCCGATCAGCCGAGTCTAGTGAATATGAAGGGGAAATTAGCCTATTTCAGGAAATTCAGATGAGCCAGGAGACCATCGCGGTAGGGTCGGAGAAGTGCGACGTGGTTATCGCAAGGCCAGAGGAGCGTGAGTCAGGTTTTAACGATGGGTTCGTAGGCGCCCAAGAGCAGTCGGCATGTGCAGTCGGGGAAGAGAAAGCGCACCCGGTGCAGGAGAATCAAGAGTACATTGCAGGCTGCTGCAAGCACATAATTGACCGAGAGTGTATTGCAGGTTGCTGCAAGCACGTACTTGACCAAGAGTGTATTGCAGGTTGCTGCAAGCACATACTTAACGGGGTCTCTGTTGATGCGTGCCCCACAGTAGATGTGACGATGGGTCACGACCCGTGCTACGACAGTGCAAATCTACAGCGCGAGCACAGTGAAGAGCTAAACAATGAGAGAGAGCTAAACGAGAAAAGGCGGAACAGCAGTGGGAGTGAGGACGTCCCAGTTGATGAAAAGGCAGTCGTGGAAGCTGCCAACGGAGGACTTAGTTATAAGACGCGTCAAAGAACGCAAACTAGAGAGAGGCGAAAACGCAGGCATGCAGAAAGTAGACGCATGGGTGATCGAGGTTTGAGGACGCGTTTGACAGTGAAAGAGGGCAAACGCAGCAACCGCACCAGGTGTTTTCCAGGGTGTGCAACAAAGAGACGCACGAGAAAAGGTGGCTTTAGAAGGCACTTAACAGGTGGGAAGAACGAACGCGCCGAATCGAATTTGAAGAGTATTGTTAGTGTAATCAGTTAATTCCGATTAGTAGGAATTTCTGTGTTAGTTTTATTTTCTGATTATATTGCGACGAAGCGGCAAACGGAACGGTAAATACCGGGCCAGAATAAACAACGACGAACACGGTCATAAGTCCGCGCAACGCCCAGATGACCCGCAGTAAGAACATCGTGCATCTGAGCGAGGACAGCCTGACGCATTTGTCTAGGAATGACCAGTAGCAGTTCAGGGCCGTCAGGGTGCATGATATAATGGTATAAGATGCCATCTTGTAGTGCAAACATTCGCAAAGGTGTTGGAGTGGTCGGGCCTGTGAGTTTGGCAATGACGTCTTTGAGGTAAGGGTCACGGCGTTGCTCATCGGCGATGTTGCTAAACGAGGTAAGAGCTAGCACACAAGTTGACTCGCCGGTCTCAGAGATGTCGGGGGGGTCTACCGGATGGCGTGACAAGCAATCCGCATCTCCATGAAGGTGACTGGTCTTATACACGACTGTGTACGTGTATTCCTGCAGCCTGTAGAGCCCACTGACCGAGCCGTCCAGCTGGATCTTTTAAGGACGAAAGCTAGCATAAGGCGTGATGATCGGTGATTACTGTGAAAGGCCGTCCATAAAGGTAAGGGCGAAATTTACTCACTGCCCAAACGAGGGCCAGGCATTCGCGTTCTGTGATGGAATAATTGTGTTCAGCCGGTGATAGAAGGCGACTAGCGTACGCAATGACACGGTCGCATCCATGTTGCCGTTGCGCCAAAACTGCACCGATGCCGTGGCCCCTTGCGTCGGTGCGTACCTCTGTTGGAGCCGACAAGTCAAAGTGGCCGAGAACTGGTGGCGAAGTGAGACACATCGTCAGCTCAGCGAATGCACTAGATTGTTCAGGACCCCAGACAAAGGTGACGTCTTTCTTCAGAAGTTCCGTGAGAGGGCGCGCTATATGAGCGAAATTGCGCACGAATCTGCAGAAGTAAGAGCAGAGGCCCACGAAGCTTCGAACATCATTTGCGCAGGTGGGCACAGGGAAGTCCTTGACTGCGCGAACTTTTTCCGGATCGGGACGAACACCCGATGAATCGACAAGGTGTCCGAGCACAGTAAGCTGGCGGTGGCCGAAGTGACATTTCTTGGAATTGAGCTGAAGCCCTGCCTTCCGGAATACTGAAAGAACTGTTGAGAGACACTCGAGGTGTGTGGCAAAAGTCGGTGAAAAGACGATCACTTCATCGAGGTACCATAAGCAGATTGACCATTTTAAGCCGTGAAGGAGCGCGTCCATCATTCGTTCGAATGTAGCGGGAGCATTGCATAGTCCGAATGGCATGACTTTAAACTGGTAGAGTCCATCAGGTGTGATGAACGCAGTCTTTTCACAATCCATTTCGTCAACTGCAATCTGCCAGTACCCGGAACGAAGGTCAATTGAAGAAAAATATTTGGCACCACTGAGACAGTCAAGGGCGTCATCTATCCGTGGCAAAGGGTACACATCCTTCTTGGTTATGCGGTTAAGATTCCTGTAGTCAACACAGAATCGCCAGCTGTTGTCCTTCTTTTTGACGAGCATGACAGCAGAAGCCCAAGGACTTGAAGGATGCTCGATGATGTCACGGGCAAGCATCTTGTCAACTTCCTCCTGTATGACTTGGCGCTCAGCAGACGAGACGCGATAGGGCAGTCGGTGGGTGGGTTGAGCATCGCCGGTGTGTATTCGATGCTTGACAACAGCTGCTTGAGCCAGTGGTCGATCATTAATATCAAAAATGTCCTGGTAAGACATGAGCAAGGAACGAAGCGTGTCTATGTGATGGGCCGGAAGGTCAGTGGCGATCATTTTCATCATGCTATCTGCTATTGTGGAGTTCGAATGAGTGGCGGCAGGAGACTCTGCAGGATCAGTTAACACAGAAATATCGTGACCGCAAGCTAGAGCTTGTGTTGCAAGAGAGATAGCTGGGGGTAGTACTTGAGGGAGTAGTCCGAAATTTACAATAGGAAGACATGCTGCATTGCCTTTTATGTTGATTACAGAGTGTGGGAACATCACACTGCACGAGCAGAGCACGGTAGCGTTGGGTGAAACGATGTACTCTCCGTCATCAACAGGTGGATCAGAAAACACATCGATGTACGTCACGGCGAGACGCGGGAGGCGAACGTAATCCGTGGAATGGAGCCGACTGGGCGCTCGATCCGAAGGCTCAGCAGCATGCGGTAAGGCGAGCTGCGTAACACCTGCAGAACAGTCAATAAGCGCTGAATGTGCTGATAAAAAATCAAGCCCCAGGATGATGTCATGTGGGCATCGGTCCAGGACGTAAAACAAAACAGAAGTATGGTGTCCAGCAAGAGTGACACGGGCGGTGCACATCCCAGTAACAGCTGGTGTCGTGCAATCGGCTACCCAGACTAGAGCGATCGGAGCAGAGGTGAGAACTTTCTTCAGTCGAGCACGGAGGTTTGAGTTCATGACTGATATCTGGGCGCCAGTGCAATGAGTGCAATGACAGGTGTACCATCTACGTCGACGTTGATAAGGTTGTGATGTCCAGGTAGTGTGAGCAGAGGAATTTCGGGTCGGGTCGTCGTGGCAGGCTCACCTCTCGGAGCTGCGCCCGTCAGTTTTCCGAAGAGTGGCGTGAGCAGGAAGGAGAAGGAGAGCGACGGCGCATTGGCGAGCGGGGCCGGTGCGAGGATGGCGAAGGAGAGCGGTTTGGTCGAGCTGGCTATGACTGCAGAGCACTGTAGTCTTCATTGTGGAACGGGGCGCGGGGACTTCCAGTTGGACGTCGGGTATATCGATAACTTGACCAGGGCTGCCAGTTGCCAACATTTACACAATGACGAGAAATGTGACCCACGCGTCGACAAGAGAAGCAGATGGGCCTATCATCAGAAGTGCGCCATTCTGCAGTATTCTGAAAACGAGGACGAACATATGGGCCTCGGGACAGCTCAGGCGCTCGGGGTGGACGGTAGTCAGGCCTGCCAACGGGACAGAGTGTCTGGAGTCCTGCGTTTGCCAGTTCCTGACGCACAACGGTCTGAATAAGCGAAACAGTTGTGCGCGAGTCATCGGAGGAACCTACTTGGAGAGGAACTGGAGAGGCCGCTTCAATCTCGCGGCGCACGATGCGCACAAGGTCGTCGGATGCTGCGGGAACTGGTGGGGAACGAAGGTCCTCGCAGGTTGATGTCGCAGCCGTATTTGGAAGACGGGTAAAGGTCGGAGTAATGCGGCAGCCTTTTGCTTCTTTAAAGCGTCGGCATTCATCGATGACGTCTTGCACCGTGGATGAACTCTTAAAAACCAGAAGTGTAAATGTGTCATCTGCTATACCTTTGAGTATGTGCGCAACCTTTTCCGCTTCTGGCATATTGTCGTCTACTTTGCGACAGAGTGCGAGCACATCTTGAATGTACGTCACATAGGACTCTGTACAAGTTTGAGCTCAGCATGCAAGTTCTTTCTGGGCAGCACGATGGCGTCCGATGGGCTTGCCGAATAGGTCAATGAGCTTCTGTTTGCATACGTCCCAGCCGGTAATTTCCTGCTCGTGGTTCAAAAACCATACTTGTGCTGTTCCAGTTCGGTAAAATATGATGTTCGCCAGCATTAGGGTTGGGTCCCAATAGTTGCTTGAGCTCACCCGTTCGTAGAGTTGAAGCCAATCTTCAACGTCTTTGCCGTCTGAGCCAGAAAATGTACCAGGATCATGCGGCTTTGTGACGACGACGGGGCGATTGAGGACGGCTGGTCGAGGCATGGTTGGTGATCTGCCCGGAGCATCCTCGTCCTCGCCTGCGGTTGGCATTGCAGGTGAAGCCAGTGAACGTCCGCTGCGTAAATCCGTCTTGAGTCTGGGAGAACCCGCACCTTCCACCAAAATGTTACGGGAAAGAAAGACTCTGGTTAATATATATTCACACGCTTTACACAGTGGACAGAACGCAGGCATACAAGATGGAGCCCCGTCCGTGCGAACATCATCGAACGTCGTCTTCCTCGGTTCTGTCTCCATTGTCTTCTATCGCAGCGCTTCATCGCATTATATATTCTGTTCATTTTTGGGTTTGCCATGTGCAGTGTCATAAAAGTTTGGTTTGCCGTGTTCACAACGCTATCATTGCCAAACGAGTCTCTCCCTCTCGCACGCTCGGTATTCGCCCTCCGAGATTCGCGCGCGTGACACCTAGCCCCAGCAGACATTTTTCTATTTTCCCAAGCTGAAAATCACGTAGAAAGGACATTGTTTCCAAACCACAGAGGAGATCCAGGAAAATGCAAGCAGAGACCTGCACACCATTCTAGAAAGTATTCCAGGAGGCTTTCCAAAAATGGAAGAAACAATGGGAAGAGTGCACTGCCAGTAGAGGAGGCTACTTTGAAGGGGACAGCACTTAAAATGTTGTACCATAACCAGTAAAGGTGTTATAGCAAAAATTCGGTTTCTTTCTGAACACACCTCGTATTTTCACACAAGCTTAGGCGTGACTTTATAGTCTTCATTTCGTTTTGTCCTCATGTTCATGTCCTTTGATGTAACCTGTCAGCGGTGAAAGCACAGACCGTGCGCTTTCACCACTGGAAGCACACGGTCTGTGCAAGAAGCAAGGTGACCAAAGCCAAGTTTTGCTCACACAGTATGGTTTGAGTCATACAAAGTGCAAAGGTTCGCATGGTGGGTGACAGGTAGACAGTGTTGTGGGTTCGAGAGGTGTAACCTTGTACATAAGGTCGATTACTAGTCAAAGAATGTGGTAATGGCTTGTGTAAGGTGACAGGAGTTTTTCGGAGAATCTGACTTCGCATGATAGTCTTGAGGGGAAGGAGAGAACCTAGTGGAAAATGGGTGAGCTGGCAATTGCTTGGAGCATAGAGCTTCCTGCTAAAGCTGCTACGTAGCTAGTAGTCGCCGCCTGAGCCAACCCTACAGGCGCAATTTGCTCGGGAAATGTCATGAAGGGCATAGAGTGATGGTAAGCTCCCCCCATAACGGCGGTAGGCTTCGCCCAGAATGCCTAACCCACCACCCTCTTCTCATCCCTGCTGTCAGTTTCACTGAGAGTCCAATATACTATACCCTTCAAGGGCTCTGATGATGCTGTCATTTCAGTTTAGAAGGAGGCGGCCACATTAATCATTTACTCGCAGGAGATGATCTGCTTTGATAATTTAGTACACACACAGTTGCGTCAGGCAACAAAATCGGCTAAAATAAGAGAGAACCAAAGAACTTCATTGACAACAATATTACATGTTGGTTTATTCAATTTGCTGGTTATTTTCTACATGTGCTACCTTGAAGAACGGCTTCTTGGCCCTGTAAAGCGTAGTGAGCTTGTGTTTCGTCTGGCAGGACTGTAGAATGTCTGCTACGACTCTTGAAAGAAATGTCCGTCCACGGTCTGTAAGTAGCTGTCGTGGTGCACCATGTAATAGAATTACATCATGGAGAAGGAAATCAGCGACGTCTGTGGTGCAGCTTGTTGGGAGCGCACGAGTGACTGCGTAGCGCGTGGCGTAGTCAGTAGCCACAGCAATCCACCTGTTACCAGATGCAGAGAGGGGAAAAGGGCCAAGCAAGTCTAAGCCGACACGAAAGAATGGCTCCAAGGGAACGTCCATGGGTTGAAGGTACCCGGCTGGGAGCGTTGATGGTGTTTTACGGCGCTGACATTTCTCACATGCTGCAACGTACTTGTGGATGGAGCGAGCAAGCCCTGGCCAAAAGAAGCGTCGCGGGACCCGGTCATAAGTGTGCGAGACACCGAGGTGGCCGGCCGTTGGAAGGCCGTGAAGTTCATGGAGGACAGCCGAGCTAAGGTGTTTAGGGATGACAAGCTGTAGGGTCGGGCCGTCTGGGCGAACGTTGTAGCGGTACAGGACACCGTCTTGAAGAACAAACAGGCGAAGGGACTTGTCAGAAGGAGCTGATTCGAGGCATTCAATGATGTCCCGCAAGGATGCATCACTGCACTGTTCGTCGGCGACATGAAGAAGTTGAGATATAGAGAAAACGCAAGCGTCGGAATCATTATCTGAGATGGTGGGCGTGTCTTCGACCAGGTATCGAGACAGACAATCTGAGTCTTGGTGTTTGCGCCCCGATTTACAGGTCACGGTATATTCATATTCTTGCAGCCACAAAGCCGAGCAACCAAGGCGGCCAGCAGGATCCTTGAGCGAGGAAAGCCAGCATAGCGCGTGATGGTCTGTGATGACCGAGAAATGTGTGTCATATAGATATGGGCAGAACTTGGAAACTGCCCAAACAAGAGCAAGGCATTCGCGCTCCGTAATTGAATAGTTGTGCTCTGCAGCAGTGAGGAGGCGGCTAGCATAGGCGATAACGCGGCTGTGTCCTTGTTGGCGTTGTGCTAAGACGGCTCCGAGTCCATATCCGCTGGCATCGGTTTGGACTTCTGTAGGAGCTGAAGGGTCAAAGTGGGCTTATATGGGTGGGGTGGTCAGAAGTCTAATAAGGCGTGAGAAAGCGGCAGCCTGAGGGGAACCCCTAGTAAAAGGCACGTCTTTCTTCAGAAGTTCCGTGAGTGGGTGGGCTATGACTGCGAAATCTGGCACAAACCGTCTGAAGTACGAGCAGAGGCCAACGAAACTCCGGACGTCTTTGACATATTGGGGAACAGGAAAAGTGGTGACAGCACGAATTTTCTTGGGGTCTGGTTGCACACCGGAAGCGTCGACGAGATGGCCTAGAACGGTTATCTGACGGCGACCAAAGTGACACTTTGACGAGTTCAATTGGAGCCCGGCCTTGCGAAAGATGTTGAGAATAGCAGCGACACGCTCGAGGTGCGTTTCAAATGTCAAAGAAAATACAAGGACATCGTCAAGGTAACAAAGGCACATTGTCCACTTGAAACCTTGGAGCAAGGAGTCCATCATCCGTTCGAACGTGGCTGGCGCACTGCATAAACCGAATGGCATAACCTTGAATTGGTAAAGGCCATCAGGGGTGATGAACGCGGTCTTTTCTTGGTCTTTCTCGTCCACAGATATTTGCCAATAGCCAGATCTCACGTCTACCGATGAGAAATACTTGGCACCGTGAAGACAATCAAGAGCGTCATCAATGCGTGGTAAGAGGTATGCGTCCTTTTTCGTGATTCGGTTTAGTGCACAATAGTCTACGCAAAATTTCCACGTGTTATCTTTCTTTTTAACAAGTAATACGGGCAATGCCCAAGGGCTCGATGAGTGTTCAATAATTCCTTTATCAAGCAACTTGGATCCTGAATAACTTTTCACTCGGCGGCAGACATCCGATATGGTCGGCGGTGAATAGGAGCAGCACCACCAGTGTTTATACGGTGCTTTATGAAGAAAGTCTGGCCGAGGGGTCGATTGTCGGTGTCAAATATGTCGCTGTAAGAAACCAAAAGACAGCATAGGGCAGCTGCTTGGTCAGGTGGAAGGTCCAGAGCAATCATGGTGCATAATGCGCTGTTGGGACTCAGGGCATCCACGTCCGAAGTCGGAGGTTCTGGGTATACATCCGCTGCAAAAGCAGTAACGTGGTCGGCTGTTACCGGAAGGAGTGTGGTCACCGATATGCCTTCAGGCAGGACCTGCTTTGCCAATCCGAAATTTACAACGGGGGACACGTATGCGATTATCCTCAAGGGTCACGACGAAGTGCAGCACGGTTATCGCGTGCTAGAAGGACATCACGAATAGGCGTTAAGACGTAGTTGCCGTCTGGTAGAGGCGACGGTGAGACCAACTTGACGAAGGTTAGTGCTTTGGGAGGTATGCGGACGAATGCTGTTGTGCAGAGGGTGTTCGGGAGCTCAAGGGGAACATCCGCAAGTAGAGGAAGGTCGAGGCACAGGGTACCGGAGGAACAGTCAATGAGGGTGGAATGTGTCTTGAGAAAGTCCAGCCCAAGTACGAGGTCATGAGGGCAACTGGACAGCACTGTGAACAGGACGGGAACTTGGCGGTCAGCAATGCCTATTCGCGCGGTGCACATTCCAGTGACGGTGACAGTTCCACAATTGGCGACACATACAGCTTGCGTTCTAGCAGGTGTGAGAACTTTTCGGAGGCGGCGGCATAGGTGAGCGTTCATTATGGACAACTGACTGGGCTCTGGTATCAATCAATGCCGTCAAGGGAACACCATCAACGTTTACGTCAATAAGGTTCTGGTTCGTTAGGAGCGTCAACGGAGGATTTGAGCAAGATGAAAAAAAAAATGCAGTGCTACCTCCAAGGGCTGCATGGTCTAGTTTTCTGTCCAGGAGGGTCCATAATTGGTCGGGGAAGAATAGCGGCGAGTTTGGGGCGACAACGAACGGCGGCGTTGAGGCGATGGTGAACGAGCGGTACCACGGTTGACAGGTGCGTCAAAAGTAGGGTACAAACGCCTGGGCGAATAATGGCGAGCGTCTACATATGGGCGAGAAGGAAAAGAGTTCCAATGCGGTGGCGTCCGGGACATGCGGCAGTGGTAGGACACATGACCAGCTTGGTGGCAGCGGAAGCAGATTGGCTTGTCGCCGGTTCGCCATTCAGCTGGATTGAGGGCCCTGGGAGCAAAATACGGGTCATTGCGGGGAGTGGCCATAGGGACCGGTCTTAAGTCAGGTCGGGAGACAGAGCAGGCGGTCGGAAAACCGAGGTCGGCAATTTCTTGCCGCACTACTGCCTGGATAAGTGAAATTGCGGGGCTTGCATGGTCAATGGTACCGTCGAGCGGTCGTGGTGAGTATGGGGCTGGATTCGCAGCTTCAAGTTCTCGGCTCGTGGAACGTGGCAGCGTGGTCGGCGCAAGAAGATGAGGCGGCTGTGTTAGGGAGACGGGCAAACTGTGGCACGACGCGGTGGCATTCTGTAACAACGTCATCGATGGTCGAGACGTTGCTGTGGACCATCAGATTAAAGGCGTCGTCCGCAATACCTTTGAGTATGTGGCCTACCTTGTCAACTTCAGGCATAGTCTCATCGACCTTCTTGCAAAGCGCGAGCACTTCCTGGGTGCAGGACACATACGATTCTGTTGAGGACTGGACGCAAGTAGCGAGCTCTTTTAGCGCAGCTTGTTGGCGACCTGAAGGGTTGCCGAAGACGTCGCGAAGCTTCTCCTTGAATATGTCCCAGCTCGTAAGGTCGGCTTCATAAGTATGAAACCAGACATGTGGTGTTCCGTCGAGGTAGAAGATTACATTGGCGAGCATGATGGTAGGGTCCCACCGATGGCTCTGGCTAATGCGCTCGTACATGGAAAGCCAGTCGTCGAAGTCAAGACCATGTTGTGCAGAGAACGTCCCAGGATCACGGAGGTTCGAAACTGTAACATACGTTGTCGTCGGCGCAGATGGCGACGGGGTGTTTCGGTGGGCGGCATGGCAAAAGGTCGAGGGTGCGGCCACTACGGAGCTCCAGTGGCGAGGACGGGGAACGTTCCACCTCCATCACAATGTTACGGGGTTGATGAGGCAGAGACGCTGAACACTATTTACACGGTATATTACAGAAGCAGCGACAACGCTGACCGACCAAGCCCACCACTCGAGCCGAGAGTCTTCTTCCTTCTTTTCGCTTGGTCCATGGCGTCCGCGCACATCGTCCGAGCGGGTAAATAAAACATGGGTGTAACAATATTATTTGACTTTTGATTTGCTGTTGAATTACACCAGCTGAAGCAAGGAAATCGCATATTATGTGAAGTGCCTTCTTACCCAACACCCGCCCTAGCTGTTCACTTATGCTTTGTACACACGGCACAGCACTGTGCACCTGTTGCCCAGGAGCAGAGGTAGCTGTGTTCACACCTACTTTCAATGCAGAGGATTCAGTAGTTACATGGGTGCAGTGGCTGTAGCATAGTGATGTGAACTGAATAAAGCCCTTCATGCAGCCATTTTGCAGTACGTCTACAATGGCCACCTTTTCTTCCTTCTGTCTGTCCCCTTTTGAGCTGTAGATGATGCTTGTGCAATGAAAGAGTGCTGTGATAACCAAAGCTTTGTGGGCTGTGCGGTGGTAAGTCAAATTGCATACTCCTGCTGGTGTGAGTAGGCTTTCTGTAAACAGAAAAACTCAAATGCCCCTCAAAGACTCTCACTAGCACATCGAGGAAAGGAAGGGTGGTGTTGCTGTCACGTTCCACGGTGGATCGTATCACTGGTTCGATGGAATCCAGATGTGCCCATAAATTGACCGTGATAGACACCCTCATCACACAAAAACTGTCATCCACATACCTCTCAAAGGCTTTAGGTGGGTAAATGAATGTGTCCATGACTTTTTTCTTTATGTATTCCATAGCCAGGTTCGCTGCTGTGACCGAGATGGCTACACCCATCACGGTTCAGCTGGCTTGTTTGTAGAATTCACCTCCGAAGAAGTATATGCTGTTGAGGCAGAATTCCACCAGGTAGCGCAGCTTGTTGACACTGACCGCCGTATTCTAGAACCAAACTTAACTTATCGCGATAAGGTTACTTTTGTAAGGAGAACTTAAGTTCAAGTTTAAGAAAAGGTAAAGGGGCTTTCGGAAACCCACCTTACAAGATTTTAAGGCGACCTTATGAAAGGCGCTCTTGTCCGAGTGAGTGAGTGACATGGGAGCGAGGCTAAGCGCATTTTTTGTGTGTTTTCTTTTGTAAGCAGGCGCACAGCTGCACGGGACAATGAAAAAGGAGGGGAACAAGGGGTGTAGAGGGGGTCGTTCGGGGGGTCGGACTGGTCAGACGGGGTGTGCGCTGGCATGTCCCGTCAACGCAGTTTCCCGGGGTCTCGGCAGTGTACGTGCTTTTGCGAGTGACCATGTGCTTGTATCTCCACTCCGCGTGTGCGGAGAACACCGAGGTGTGGACGCTGTATTCCTGTGTACGTGTTTGTGTCGGCACTGCAGCGTGGTCCTACGCAGGCAACTGCAAAATAGCGATGTGTTTGCGACGACGAAGTAGACCAACGGGCAGTGTGTGCTAAACGAATGAACTGTGCACAGTGCGTGAACGAAGTCTGTTGCGGATAGCTCTTCCTAGGTACTGTAATTCATAGTTTTCTAATTAAACGTGTATGGTTCTCCATTTACCGCATGGATTATTCCGTCTCATTTTGGTACCCCTTCGTGCTTGGTGCGTGTACTTTTCTTCTGTAACGCTGGGCTCTGTTCTCGCTACTCGCTACTGTCGCTTGATTCCCTTTTCAATAAAACTTCACTTTAATAAAACCACATTTTGTTGACAGTGATCCCTGATGTATGCTAGCTCCGCCGACGTACCATGTCCAGCTGTTTCGGTGAAATAGGGCACATGCGATCGCGTACACTTTCCTTCGATGCTCTGCTGCAACAGCCGTTATCCATAAGTGACTTGTTGCGCCTTGTTTACAAAACGAAGAGTCGCTGAAGCGGTTGTAGCCTTGTTGGATAAGGAGCCGCCAAGGTACCTCCGCGACCGTCGGTCTCCTTTCGCAGGGATAGCATGAAGCTTCAGCACGGCACTTGTTGTGGAGCGGAAGCGGCACAAGTAAACATGCTTGTTGCAAATCTTCATGGGATTTAGGCGATCTCTGATGATATGCCGTGACACTCGCACTTGCGCATATGCTGCCCGCAGCTCGATAATTCATGCCGGTCCACATTTTAAACCAACTCCGCAACGTTGTCATCCATGCCCGCCATTTTGTTTGCTTACAAGTGAGCGTCAAGGTAGGTCGGGGGCTACCTTAAGGAAGCCTTACTTATGGCGGCGATAAGTACAAGGAAAGTTCAGCTGTAAGTATGAGGTTGGTTCTTGAAACGCGTTAAGGGTCACTTTAAGGTTACGGGCTACTTAAGTCACAAGCATAAGGATAAGTTTGGTTTCAGAATATGGCGGTGAGGGTGGTTCTTTCAGCAAGCTGGTCATCTCCCACTAGAGCAGATCGAGCGGCAGAGACTGTGTCAGGACTGAATAAACCATTGGGTAGCATATAATCTTGAAAATGGCAAGTTTACCCAACCAGACAGACACCTGTTGAAGATGTTTATGAAAAAAAAAAGAAATACTGGTTATCACTTCTGCAACAAACTGAGGGCCTCTGTCCATAGTTTGTTTGGGGGTGCAGTGATGATGGATGATATCATGCAACATAATGTTGGCTACAAGGAGAAGAGAGCTCCAGAGCTTGTAACGATAGCATGTGTGATTATGCAGCATGCGGCGTAATCTACTGTGATGGTGATCCATTTGTTCCCAGAGTGAGACACGGGAAAAGGGCTAAGCAAGTTGATGCCAATGTGAAGGAAAGGTGCATAAGAGATGTCCAGGTGTTGAAGGGAGCTACTGAAGCATGCAGGGCTCTTTTATATGTTGGCGGAGATCACAAAGTAACATACTGACACACAGACTGACATATGTTGGGCCAGCAAAGTTGGCACCATGTGTGGTCGTATGCAGAAATGCTGAAGTGGCCCGCCATGGGTACACCATGAAGTTGAGCAGCGATAGCCACCTGCAGCTGTTCCATAATCACAAGGAGGAGCTTTGGACCATCAGAGAACACATTACGATAGTACAAGATTCCATCTCAAAGTAAAAAAGTGGAGGCTGACAATAGAAGGCAAAAATATGTTGCAGTGCGACACCCATTTTTGTTCATTTCCATTATGACTGAGGTGCAAGATCTACATAATACAAGCTGCTTTAGTGTAGGTGTATCAAACCAATCAGGTTGGTGGATACACTGAGTGGTGGTTAAGCAGTCTGCATCCTGATGTAGCCAGACTTGTACACAATGAATATATTTATGATGATTTATGTTTGTACATGGCAGAAAGCAGCTAACAGTTGAGTGTGACAGGCAACCAATCTTTAGACAACAGTGAATCTCAGAAGATCTGCTGTTACTATACTAACTTCAAGTGCTTCAGAAAAATGTTTGAGCTAGGTGAATAGTACTCTTGTATATGACACATTGCAGTGCTGCAACAAACTGGCACACAAAAGAATTAGTTTCGTTATAATATGTTGTTTTTACAATCTTGTGACACCCCATCCTTCAACAGCCTTATAACTAAACCATAAAACTTGTTCTACCACTTAAATAATCATAAATTAACAAACACAAGAAATTTAGGTAAATGCAGGCATGCAGGTTCACTGGACTTTAAAACTGTTGTCTGCATTGTCAAAGGTTACCTTAGGAAACGCAGTTCCCTTTTCTTGACAAAACTAATCGTGCCATAGTCGATGAAGAGCACCTGCATAGAGATCACAACGTTGTCATGAGAATCTGAAGGCATTTTGCACAAGTCAAGCTAACAATGATGTTCACATGCAAGGGACTCACATATCGATGCTAGTTGGCTTCAGGAGCTTAATAGTAACACAGGCAAGCACATCTTTCCACAGGCAAGCTAGCAAAGGGCATACAATGAGTGATAAAATGGGGAGGGTAGATGGCATGATTGGAAGCCAAGATTTCAGTTACGACATCTCCATCAAATAATTCAGTATTAAAAAGAATCCACATGTCAAAAGAGCGAAATTCAGAAGAGCAAAAGAGCCTAGTAATTCTAGTAAAATACTACATGGTAGGACTGGGCTCCTATCATACATAATGAGGTGCCACAGTGGTCGCAGAGTGAATGACAGGTGCCACAATGGCGTGTGCTTCCTCTTCTCCCCTATTTCTCCAGCACTGCTTGTTTTATAAACTGCAGTCATGCTTAACAACTCTGCAGCATGATGAAGGGGTTTTGGGGGAAGGGGGCACATGCCACTTTCACCTGTCATCTGATGCCATATCACTTTGCTGTGTTTAACTGGTTCAGTTACTGCTCCTTCATTCCCCTCGTTGGCCCCCCTTCATTGTCTTCTCGTATTTCTCTATGTTATGTCCGGTGTTGTCGTCCGCAAGACGTACGCGCGGGGTGCGGTAGTCTCAAAAGGATAGACAGCCCGGCACGGTTAAAACGGGTTTATTGTTGCTCGTATGGAGGCGGCAGCCGAACTGCCGGGGGAGACGATCGGTGGCTCGTTTGTTGTGAGCGGCGGGCATGGGGGAGGGGGCCAAGAACCGGTCGTCCGCAGGTGCACTCTGGATGTTCGGGCGCTCGATCGGGCACAAAGGAGTGTTTGGGACACAACACTCTACATGCTGCCTGGACTGTGTGATGACGTAGTAGTTGCTTTCATAACTCAATGTCATGGCTGTGCACCGACTGCGCTGTGTATCTCAACTTGTGGAGATAATTTGGGCCACATTTTATACAGTGATAGGAATGGCCAGGAGCATTTTGGAGCAGATTTTGCAGCAAGAAAAATGACAAATTGTAGCTGGTCACCAAGATGAGAAAATAAGCTAAAAGTCATTGACTGCCTTTGACAAACATATAGAACAAGTTTAAACACTGACTACAATGGACAAATGCTGCTTAGGCATTAGAGCTGTGCTGAAATGAGAACAGGCTGGGTGTACTGAATGCGTCTTAAAAAAACAGCCAGACATCATAAATAACACCACACAAAAAATTGAAGCAAGCAGGTTTTAGAAACTACCATGGTTAATATACTTAAGATATGTGGTTTTCACTCAGGAGCAAAGAGGCATTTAATTTAGTGGAAAAGACAATGCAAAATTACAGCACAAAGTAGCTTGCTGTAAAGGAAAGTTAACTTCACAATACCAAAATGTTAAACATGTTGTAGCCTTATGTTCATAGAACTTCGTGTGTAATTAACCCCATCATAAGGCAAGATGTTTCTCCTCAACATTAAATAATTGAAATTACACTTACGCCACAAAGGACACTGGTGAAATAATATGAAACCACTGCGGGCCCCCGCTTTCAAATGGTTAAAATAATGTACATCATCATCATCAGCCTATTTAGGTCCACTGCAGGACGAAGGCCTCTCCCATCGATTTCCACTCCACCCTCTCCTGAGCGAGTTGGTTCCACTTTACGCCCGCAAACTTTTTAATTTCATCGCTCCATCTAACCCTTTGCCTGCCTCTGTTGCGTTTTCCCTCTCTTGGTATCCATTCCGTCGCTCTTACTGTCCATCTGTTATCTGTTCTCCTCATGACATGTCCTGCCCAGGTCCACTTCTTTCTTTTAATTGATATAATAATATCGGCTACTCCTGTCTGTTCTCTGATCCATTCCGCTCGTTTTTTATCTCTTAGCGTTACCCCTATCATTTTTCTTTCCATTGCACGTTGCGCGCTCCTTAGTTTCATCTCTAGTCTTTTAGTTATCCTCCACGTTTCTGCACCGTACGTTAGTACTGGGAGGATACAGTGATTGAATACTTTGCGCTTTAGTGAGAGCGGTAAGTTTCCAGTCATGATTTCGTAATTCCTTCCGAATGCGCTCCAGCCCATCCTTATTCTACGGAGAATTTCTTTTTCGTGGTTGGGAGTTCCTGTTATTAACTGTCCCAGGTATACATATTCGTTTACACATTGTAAGGGTTCATTGTCGATTGTAAATTCCTGTTCCTTAGCTAGGCTATTGAGCATAACTTTGGTCTTTTGCCTATTCATTTTTAACCCAATTTTAATACTTTCCCTGTTTAGGTCATTAATCATGTTTTGTAGTTCGTCTCCATCATTGCTAAAGAGTACAATGTCGTCTGCAAATCTTAAATTGCTGAGATATTCTCCATCTATTCGAATGCCCTTTTCTTCCCAGTCTAGACGTTTAAAGATTTCCTCTAAACATGCAGTGAATAGCATCGGGGATATCGTATCTCCCTGTCTCACACCTCTCTCGATCGGGATTTCTCTGCTTTTTCTCATGTAGGAGTAGTGTGGCTGTGCAATCTTTGTATATGTTGTTTATGATTTTCACGTATACGCCAGGTACCCCTTGTCGTCGTAGAGCTTCTATAACTGCTTGTATTTCTATGGAGTCAAATGCTTTCTCGTAGTCGATAAACGCCATATAGAGAGGTTTGTTATATTCGGCGTACTTCTCAATTACTAGGTTGATAGCGTGGCTGTGGTCCATTGTCGAGTAACCTTTCCTAAAACCAGCTTGTTCTCTCGGTTGGTTAAAGTCGAGGGGGGTTTCTCTTATCCTTGTAGAAATTACTTTTGTAAATAGCTTGTATATTACTGGGAGTAGTAAGCTAATTGGTCGGTAATTCTTTAACTCCTTTATGTCACCTTTCTTGTGGATAAGGATTATATTAGCATTTTTCCAACTGCGCGGTATACTACATGTCTTGACACATTTCGTGAAGAGCGATGCAAGTCTTTCAAGTACAACATCTCCTCCGTCTTTGATCAAGTCGGCTGTTATACCATCTTCACCGGCTGCTTTACCGCGGGCCATGCCTTTAGCAGCTTTTTTGACTTCGTCAGTGGTTATACATGGAATTTCAGTATCTTCCTCTGATTCTATTTCTTTTAAGGTTGTATGGTCTGTCTGAGAGCTGTACAGTTCCGAGTAGAAATCTTCTGCTACCTTTACTATTTCGTTGAAATTATTGATAACGTTACCTTGTTTATCTTTTAACGCATGCATTTTATTTTGTCCTAAGTGCAGTTTCTTTTTGACCGATTTAATGCTGGTGCCTTTTTCTACTGCTTTCTCTATTTCTCTCGTGTTAAAGTTTCTTATATCTCTTTGCCTGGCTTTACTGATCAACTTTGATAGTTCTGCGAATTCAATCTTATCTATGGGCGAAGTTACTTTCATTTGTTGACGTTTTTTTATTAAGTCCTTGGTAGATTGGGACAGCTTATTTGTTGTTTGCTTTGCTGTTTTGCCCCCGAGTTCTATCGCTGTTTCAAGGATTGTTTTCGTTAGAGTTTTGTTTATTTCTTCTACATCGTCACCTTTTTCGCCTAAGGCCTCGAACTTGTTGCTTAGGGCGACTTTAAATTCTTCGTTCTTCGATCTGATTACCTCTAGATTACATTTTTTTCTAGTAAATAATTTAGTTCTTGTTTTCTCTAGGTTAAGTACAATCTTTACTCTTACTAATCTGTGATCACTGCATTTTATCTTCCCCACTACTTCTGTGTCTTGAATTATACCTGGTTGTTCGCATGTCATGTCTGTACATGTCTTTGTCAATGTACATGTCTTTGACAAATGCATCCATCACATTGCACCATGA
Organism: Hyalomma asiaticum; assembly: GCA_013339685.2. NCBI lineage: Eukaryota > Metazoa > Arthropoda > Arachnida > Ixodida > Ixodidae > Hyalomma > Hyalomma asiaticum. Next base: position 110,510,678 of record CM023481.1, on the reverse strand, counting down.
TGGTGCTGGCAGACAATGGCAATAGTACGAAAATAAAGGGCTTTGTGGTTCTTTTGCAAGCAATATTTAGAAAAAATGGAAGGCACATCACCGACAAAGCTAGTACCTTGCAAGCAACCTTTATAGGCAAAAAAACAAGAGAACAAGGTGGTGTCACTTGTTTTGGGACACCATGAAGTCTAAGGAGGCTATCCTCAATGTGCTCAAGAAAATGACTACCTAATTAGAAGTGCACTGCTCCCCCCCCCCCCCCCCCCCCCCCCCAAAAAAAGTTTTGGACTTGAGTGGCTCAATAATTTTTCACAGCCCTTTGCACTTACCTACGATGCAACCACCCACTCCTACAATTTGTGCGGATGACCTGCCATAAACATTCTCTTTAACCAATGCATAATAACAAATGTAGTACAAGGTGTTGTATGATTCTTTGGAATTAAGCTGCATGCATTGTCACAAAACAAAAAATATGGCCATGAAAAAGCTGCTGTAATGGTGTGCTCCCACAAAAACTATACAGCTGGTACACAGCTTCCAGGGTTGCAAGTAGCAACAACAGCCTGCTTGGAATCTTAGAGGCCATGTTCTGGAGCAGCTTCGGTGCAATTTTTCTTATTTTTAGGGAGGATGTAGCAGCATGCATGAAGTGTAGCAGGTAGGAGCAATTGTAGCAGCATTCCCATCACTGCATGTAGTATGATGAAGCAAAAATCTTTATGTGCATGCTGCGCAGCTTTAGCGAGTGGGTGAAAACAACTATGCTGTTCTTTTTCATTACTTTTTCAGCTAACAAAGAAAATTTTATTTGCAAGGTACAGTATTTTTCAGCTGTGGACTTGATGACCATACTGTTCAATAAAACTTGCTGTTGGGCGAGTTGGTTCATACTTGGAAGATAAACTATGGAAGCGCACACACAAAAACCACGGACTCAGGAGACACGGACGAGCGCAATCCGTGGTTTTTGTGTGTGCGCTTCCATAGTTTATCTTCCAAGTATGACCATACTGGGTGCTCATTAATGTTTTACTTTTATGATAAATTCACAAGATGGGTCCCAAATTGCACGTATGATGCAACTGTCATCATTTTATTTTAATACTCACTTCTTATCAGCGTGTGTCACTTCACATTAGAATTATGTATTGTCTTCCTATTTTTCTACATATTTGTGACAATGTTTTAGTCTCTTATATTTGTCATTTCCATGTAATGTCTGCCAATTGATATTACATTTGAGAGCAGTGCGTAGGCCTCAGCCATAGATATACTCGTCTCAGGGTGTATATTACCATATTCTGAAAATGATGGGTGCACTGTTACATAAGACATGCCAGCATGCAACATGGCAACATCAGTATAAAAGATGTGTCACAGTCTATGTGCTGCCACCGCACAGCTGGAGCTGTTTACCTGGAGCTTAATGCAAAGAGTGTGAGTTCCTTTACTCAATGAAAAAAAATGGATGACAAGGGCAACCACAGTATTCCTCCTAAAGAAACAAGTGAGCTGTATAATTGCCATGGTACGACATGTTGGTAAAAGCCAATGCATCTTCAATCGCCAAGACATGTATCATTAGCTAAATGAAATACCTTTAATATCACCAAGTCATTCAAGTACAAGTTAATAAAATTAACGCTATCTAATAGAAGGCAACAAAACTAGCTTTAGAAGTCCCCTTTTCAGTGATGGAAGTGGCTTTTAGCAATTCGAAGCAGCTTTTGCGGCAGCAAAAACAGCAGTTTGGAGCAGGAAATTTTTCGCCTCATAGCAAGGAAACTATGAATTGGAGCGGAATCACTGCATTGCCTGAAGGCATAAATTTGTGCATAGAATGTGGAAAAAAAAAAACCCTGCATATGGCTGTGCTCGGTTGTGAACAGGGCTTCGGATGGTTGCCCACCAAACACTATAAGAAACGCAACTTTCGGTAAGCGTCACGAAATGGCTGCTGCGTTAGCAATAACGATGAATAGTGCTTTACCACCTCGCTACATGGCTCATCCTTTCATCACAAAAGACTGCCAAGTGTAAAACATCTGTTCTCTTTAAAAAAAAAACGAGTGCTTGGTGAGCCATTTTGGTTCATAATCATATCTGTCATCTATCTCGAGCATCTTGCGTTAAAGCAACATTTCTCTATCTTTCGGTCACTCATGGCATGCATGCTATCATGTAAGATGGCAAACTCTTGAATGCAAAGCTCAGAGTGCCATGTTTTCAAGAAGGGAGATGCACGTAAGGCAAATGACAATTACTGTTGTCGGGAAAAAAAATAGCACTGAAGCACTTGTTCTTTTTCTTTTGTGCATATTGAATCGTGTCATCTCAGATATTCATACTCCATTGGCCTGATGTCGTGCCATGTTAACGGCGCAATGTAAGCAGAAAATGAGCCAATAACTGATATGAGGTAGCATTACGGCATAACAGAATTCCCACTTCTTGGACTAGGTGGCCAGAATAAACACAGATTTGTTTAAAAAATCCTACAGATCCTATGCATTGTGAGAATCGGTGTCATGTAAAGCAGTCAGCGAGGAAATCTCCTATGACAAATTGTTTGGAATTGAGCCAACTGTGATGAGTACGATCATGGCCTTTGCGCAAAGTGCATAAGCACCCACTCATGAGCATGATTAATGTGGGCTAACCAGGAACACTGGCAGCACCGTGGCAACTGAATCATAGCTCACGGTACGACGCACCGTTGGCATTCAGGTTAGTCCAAAGCACAGATGTCTGTTTTGTCGAAGAAAAATGCACTATAAACCTATTCCATGTTAGCAAACTGGTAGGGACCAGTGATATATCCAGGCACTTGTAGTGATGTCGTGGTGCTGAGGCTCCGCCCATCGCTCGCCGCCGCCCTGCATGGTCGCACCACTGCCACCGGCACTGTTGAGGAATGCATGCTTGCTTCCCTTTGTATTTTGATGCTCTTTTGACAACCCACGTGCTTGAGCCACTAAGAGGAAGGGGGGTACAAAAGAATAGCACAGCAGGGCGGAGGCGTGGTAACGATGAGCGTAACGGGTCAGATGAGCAGACGGACTCGGGGAGCGGACGAGTAAAGACGAAACGACAGTCGCTCCTACGAGAAGTGTTTGAGATACTGTTGAGGCAAAGTTTTGTGCAGTTTTGTAAGTAAGTGTAAATAAACTTGTACCATTATCGAGCCTTGACTTCCAATATCGAAGAAGCACCCCCCATCGAACACGAAGAAAGAAGACCTTACCGTATTTACTCGAATTTAACGCGCACCTTTTTTCTGATAAAACGGGTCCAAAAATTGTATGCGCGTTAGAATCGAGCGCAAACGAATGTCACCATTACCACATCGCCGTCGGCATCAAAATGACCGCCTCCTACGAGGTTCGGACACTGTCAAATGGTCACTGGCAAAAAAACAAACTAGCAGTGCAGTGGTCTTTGGTGAGCATAGTTTCTGTAGTTTCTATGTTGCCGCCAGTCCTGTGCTGAATAACACCATGACGCACATGATGCTTATGCCGATGATACTCGCCGCGCTGGCATGGCTCTCTTGTGGCCAACCAAGGTCGCTACGTCTCCAATGCAATCTCTGAGACACCCAGCCGCACCAGCTTTCGGTAGCGCTCGCGGGTAGCTGTAAGGGTGATGTTTCCCATCACCACACGCAAAACGGCTCATCATTGCATTTCTCCCTCATATCTGTGCTGAGCCTGAGCCACCTGAGCCTCTCAGTCGTGCGCGCTGCATGACGTCCGAGACTGCATCCTAGCAATTTCTGGGACCACGCCCCGACCATGCTTAGGCTTAACTGCACCAGCCTGTGCAGCACGCGTGGCAGCACGCGGCAGCAGGCGTGAGGGAACTGTGATAGCACGGAGGAATGCAGCACTGCGAGTAAATGTTATCACCGCTTGCACGCGGCTACGCCTGGCAACATTGTGGCAGTTTTATCGGGACGCAGGAGTTGTGAATCGGCGCGCAAAATGTGTTCGAGACACCGTGGATCGAGTGAAGCGGGAAAGCCATTCGAGGGAATGCGGGGGTTCAAAGTTGGCGGTGCATTATGCTAGTGCGGTCATTACACGAGTAGGGCCTTTGTTTTTATGAATGTGAGAAGGTTGATTACTAAGGACCTTTTTTTTTTTCTGAGTCACGAGAAATTGGAGCGCGTTATAATCGATGTTGCAACTTTTTTTTTTTTTGTCGTGGGAAACGGGTGCGCATTAGAATCGAGTAAATACGGTATATATCAAACACATTTTGGTGCCAAAACCCGGGAATGGATTATCAGGAATATCAACCAAACATGACCACTGAACATACAAAGAACCATGGAGATCCTGAAAAAGAACCGACATGTGATCCCCGCTCAAGGGACCCGAATCATCAATGAAGCTGGCGACATCCTGGCAAGACAAGTTCCTGACATCGTTGCAGTAAGCGCACTTATTGAGCGTTTGCTTCTCGTTCAGAATCAGTTATGTGAACGCCGCTATTGAACGGCATATTTTGGAAGAGGACGCAGTCGCTGAGTTTGACCAGGTGATGGAGTACGACGACAAGACTGCCAGCTGTCTCGGCTCCATGAAAAGCTTCGGCAAAAGTTTGACGGATGGAGCTGAAATCAGATATGTTGCTCCAGCGAGAACAACCGCACAAGTTCAAAACACAATCGCAAAGGACCCGACTTCCAAAATTGGAGTTAAAGAAATTTGATGGCAAGAGCAAAAATTGGCAGCCATTTTGGGAACAATTCGAAGCAGCGATCCACAAGAACCATGAGCTGTCGGATATCGATCGGTTTAATTACCTCAATTCCTTCCTGAAGCGCTGGTGCAGCGCTTCAGGAACCCAACGGCGCTGATTCAAGACCATATGCAAGGGCTCATTGTCCTCAAGCCCGTGACATCCACCAGGAACGTCCGTGAATTGCAACAGCTCTTCGACGACCTGCAGGTGCATATGTGTGGGCTCAAGGCACTCGGCGTTGGAGAGGACAGCTACAACACCATGCTTTACCCTGTGCTGCTGTGAGTGCTTCTACAGGAGATGGTCCTGAATTACCATCGATGTGGGTACCCCATTGACGGATGGCAGTTCATCGACTGCACATCAGACAGTGCTCACCACCTTGCTCCACTACTTCTGGAGGGAGTTGGACAGCCAAGAATGGTCTCTTGAACATCGACCCGACAACTCAATCGGTAAGCCCGCATATTATTATGATTGAGACAAGGTAAAGCCACAGTGATCGAACTGTCGACCATCATCTGCTGCAGCTCTGCATGGGCCAACTGCTAATGATGCATGCGAGATCTGTGAGTCCACGGATCATGAGAGCAAGGAATGCAGCTCAAATTTGGACCTCTCTTGAGAAAAAAGCGATCCTTTTCGCGAAGGGAATCTGTTTCCGCTGCACGAAGAAAGGGCACATAGCCAGAGAGTGCAGAGTGAGAATTGCATACAAGAGGTGCAACCGTCGACATGCGACATCCATGTGCAATCCGGCCTTCGCAAGAGCCCAAAAGGAGAAAGACACAAAAACCCGACCGAAAGAGCAAGTGAGCTTGCATGCTTCGGGAGCTGGTACTGGAGGCACAAAACAGACGGTATTGATGCCGACTGTTACTGCATGGAATAAGGGTATGAAAACAATGAAGCTTTTGTGGATCCTTTTGGCAGTGGCAGCCAGCGAACTTTCATTACCGAAGAGTGCTCACGAAAGCTCGGCTGCAGGCTCCTTGGAACAGAAATTCTAACGATCGGTGTTTTTGGAGGACAACAGAAACCGGACAGTTTCCGCAGAGTCGAAATGTGTCTTCTTGCAAAAGATAATTGCAAAGAGAAGTAAGTATTTGATGCTCTCAAGGTGCCATCTATATGCAAGCAGGTCATTCCTTGCCCCGATGAGCAAGGAAGCTTTGCGGGAACTGTCGCTGCCACTCGGTGATGACTCTATCGAGCAAGACACCACTATCGATGTCCTCATAGGCTCCGACCAATTTTGGGAATGCCTGACCAGAGGAATTAACAAGCTGGACAGTAAACTAACAGCTATGGAGGCCGTCTTCGGTTGGGCAGTGCAGGGGCCCAACCGTATTGAAATGCAAGGTGGTTAACTGTGCAAATGTGCACATGCAGTCGTGCTAAGAGCTTCCGCAACAGATCAGCAAACAGTGCCCATCCTCAGGCTTTTCTGGGAGCTTGAGGGTATGGGCCTGTCTGACACTACAGAGAAGTTTCCTAACATGCATACAATGAAGGAATTCACTAAAAGCATCAAGACAGTTGACGGACGCTACGAGGTCAGGCTTCCTTGGAGAGAGGATGTTGCCCTAGGAGACAATCACTCTGTGGCAGAAAAACAATTCCGCCTCCCAAGTAGGAGGCTTACTAGGTCACCAGGGCTCATGTGCAAGTACGATGCTGAAATGCAACGGTTACTGGCCGAAGGCATAGCTGAGACAGCTACGGATGAGGCAGCAAACGAAAGTCAGCCTGTTTATTATATGCCCCATCAGCCAGTTTTTCACCAACAGAGCAGCACTAGATTTAGGATTGTGTTCGATGCCTCTTTGCACGGTGCTGACGCAAAATCGCTCAATGAGAACCTAGAAAGTGGGCCAAATTTGAATCCCGACCTCATCAAGCTGTTGCTGAAATTCTGGCGTCATAAAATAGCGCTGGTCGCCGATGTCAAGAAGGCCTTCTTGCAACTGAGTGTGGCTTCAAAGGATAGAGATGCATTGCGGTTTTTGTGGTACGCCACCAGTCCTGAGCAAGGCAATTGCCTCTTAGAGGTTGAATTGTTTAGAATGACAAGAGTTCCCTTCGGAATTACATTGAGCCCTTTCCTCTTGGCGGCAACACTACAACACCACCTTGAGAAAATGAGGCACATTTACCCTGAGACGGCTGACCTTTCAAAGAACAGCATTTATGTTGATGATCTCCTGTGCGGTGCCGAGACTCTTGATGAAGCTACGAGGATTCATGAGGAAGCGAAGGAAATTTTCCATGCAGCATCGATGAATTTGCACAAATGGGGGTCAAACAGTAATGTAATGATGGAACTTTTCAGTCATGAAGACCATGCGGAAAAGCCCCTTGGACAGCCAGCGAATCTTCTAAAAGTCCTTGGCCTTACTTGGCGAGCAAACGAAGATGTTCTGACCTTTGCTCCTGACGCCGTCATCGACTTTGCTAAAACAAAGATTAATACGAAGCATTTCATCCTGCAAATGACGGCTAGGTTGTACGATCCGCTTGGATTTTTTTCGCCATACATGATAAGGGCGAAGGCGTTGCTTCAGGATATTTGGAAGGAGAACGTCAGATGGGATCAGTCCTTGCCTGATCACATTCTGCAGAACTGGGCCAAGTGCTGCGAGGAAGTCCCGTCAATTCAAGAAATCAAGATCGACAGGGCTTGCAGCATGGAAATTGAAGGGACTCCAGAGCGCAGGGCACTACATGTATTTGCAGATGCAAGCACGAAGGCCTATGGAGCTGTAGTGTATTTGTGCAGTGAAAGCGCAACCGGGCGATGCACCTCAAGCCTAGTAATTTCAAAGTGCAGGGTAGCTCCAGTGAAACATGTCACACTGGCACGACTAAAACTAATGGCCGCTTTGCTCGCCTCAAGACTGTTTCAGTTCGTGAAAACTAACTTGAACCTGCAAATCGATGGAGCACACTTATGGACAGATTCCATGATAGCACTAAGCTGGATCCGGGGAGACGCATCGAGATGGAAGGAATTGTGTCACTGAGACCCAGCAAAACTCTGACAGAGCAGCCTGGCGTCACTGCCCTGGAAAAATGAATCCGGCAGACCTCACGACTCGTGAGCTGACCGCAGCCCATCTGAAGTCGTCACTCGTGGTGGGATGGGCTGCTATGGATTATGCAGGCAGAGGAGACATGGCTTATCGAACAGCAGTTGGGAAACTTCATGCCCGTTGAGCTCGAACAAAAGAGGGAGATAGAGGTGCTGAATACTTCTGTGGAAGGTGCAGGTGAACTGCTCGACCTTGCCAGATTTAGCTCTGCCATGAAAGTGGATCGCGTAACGGCATGGGTTTTGCGGTTTGTGAGCAATCGGTTTGTGAGCAATCTACGCACAAAAGCCAAGAGGTCTGGGCCCTTGACAGCGGAAGAGATCGAGCGTGCTCACGTAATTTGGATAAAGAGGGTGCAGACGTCTGCCTTTTCTTCCGAGCTTCGAAGCACCGAGAATAGAGCCGACATGCCAAACAACTCCCCACTTAAAGAGTTCATGCTTACGACAGACAGCGATGGCATTCTTCGCATATGAGGGCATATCTGTTCACTGATATGACCCACGACGAATGACACCCTGTTGTGCTGCCTAGGCAAAATCGATACACCGAACTCCTTGTACATTGGGCCCACCGGCAGCTTCTGCATGCAGGGGTGAAAGACACTCTTGTGCAAGTGCCCGAAAGGTATTGGATTGTTCGTGGACGTCAGCTGGTGAAAAGTGTTGTGTGTGCGTGTGTGGTGTATAAGCGTAACAGTGCTACAGCTATCAAGGCATCGACGGGACTTCTTCCACCCGATCGGACTACCCAAGCTGACCCCTTCGAAGTGGTTGGCATTGACTTTGCAGGACCCCTGTTCGTAAAAAGGGACAATGAGCAAGTGAAATCGTACATTTTACTTTTTACGTGTGCTGTAACAAGGGCCGTGCATCTCGAACTGGTGACAGACATGAGTGCTGACAGTTTTGTAAAAGCTTTTAATGCACGCTGTAAGCTTGTAAATGCACGCTGCGGCGATAGCCTCTCATGTTCTTATATGTGCACTGCCGCAAAGCATGGAATGATTGGCGCTGTGTGCGGTGGTCTGTTCGGGCCCAATGTATTATTCACCCAGATGTTGTTGGGGGCCGGTGCTTTCATGCGCACACACGGCTGTTCGTGCTATTCGTGAGGCATGGGTGTAATAATGTGGGCAGTGCTACATTTGCACCACGTTTCATAGTGTGTAAGTGCGCTGTCATGTTGGCAGCGGCCGACGGCGAGGGCCCGGCAAGCAGACAGAGGCTCAGCAGGCACTGGCTGGCCGGCACGCGAAAGTCGTGCGCCTACCTCAAAGCCAGACAAAGCACTGAGCCGACTTGCGGCCGTTTATTCAACCAAATGTATTGGAACATTCCACTACCACCTGATTGGTTGGATCCAATCACGTGATCTTACCTACATGCCATCTCGTCATAAAAACACAAACCGACACACAACATAGCAAGCGCTCCCAACAGAGGGTGTGATGACACCACATGTACGCCTGCTTTTTGGGTTCGCATCCTGACCTTCATATATGCCGTATTTACAAAGTGCGTAGTCATTTCCACTGCACTCTGAAGGATGTGCGATAGAGCCTACTTTAATGCGCATGCATATCTAACATTAAAAATGTGTGCTGTACCACTAATTAACAGGACCCCTGCTACTTCAAACTCCAGCCAATTAAAGCAAATTTTCTATCCCCACGGAGTTCGAATTAACGGGACTTGACTGCAATGCTATCACCTATGTAAATACGGCTGTGATATCGTAAAAAAGGCAGTTACGTGCCAAGGACAAGGCTCTTAATAACTGCCTGCAAGGCATGGTGTAACTGTGGCGCATGGCTCTGCCAACATGCTCAAGTTGCAATAGCGAAGGCATAAGGTCCTGAAACAATACGACAAATTTCAAGTGTGTAGTTAATTTGTGCAGTCTGACAATCATGAAAATGTAAACCGCATCGCAGCCACTACATCACTGTCCAAGGCACTTGTGTTATAGGTATGCCATCACAGCCGCTGGCAAATTTGCAAAAGCATCGCCGTAATTGGCACTTCGCACGCAGCTGCGTGAATGAATGTGTCATATATTTATTTATTTCGAGCAGGTGAAAAACCATCTGAGCCATCCAGAGCTTCCTCATTTCAATAAAAAGTGGCCGACCACAATGAATTCTATACATGTGACAACTATCAACAACAGTATGTATGTAGTGTGTGCTCTGAGGTAAGCGCCATCACTGCGTCTCAACACTTTATTTATATTAAGAAACCTGGGGTCGGGCATTACAAGGATACTCCTTTCAGATGAAACAAGTCACACTAACCGCTAACACAAGCTTAGCTGTGACAAAATGTTTGAAGCATAACCGATGAGCAGGCATTGCAGCTCTGTCTCATTCCTTAAGATGGTCATCAGCAGGAAACCGATAAAAACCTATCACACATTTCTTGTCTGTTGCGCAGCAACGAACCTATGGCGCAGCTCCTTGGTGTACCATTATTTTCTTCATTGCACGGTGGTAAGCACCCACACTAGCGAAAACAGTGTCGTCGGCCGTTTTTGTTTCACATGGTAGGCATCCGCCACTGCGCTAGCCGCGTGGCGGCGGATGCCTTCTATGTGAAACAAAAATGGCCGACAACAGCACCACCATGTTTTCATGAAGTAGGCTGGTGGAGTAAGCCTATACGGTGAGTTGACGTGTAATCATAAACGTCATTTGTTGAAGTATTCCTAAGGGATCAACTAAAATTGCACAAAAGCATACCAAATGGTAGCTGATAACATGTATTGCTATGATAGTGCTCATCACACATTCAAAAAGCAATTCATGTTAAACAAGCACCATCATGACAATTACAGGTGCAAGAAGTTTATTTACATTATGTACCATGTGAAAGGAGCTGCCATAGCATAATGGTAGTGTAATTTCTTGGCACCTTGAGGGCCCGTGTTTGATACCCCCTACCGCTTGGTAAGTTGCATGTGTGTCTGTGCGCTTTACATTTCAATCACAAGCTAGGACGAATGGTGTCCCTTCCTTGTTTTAAGAGCAGAGCTCTTAAGCCAGCCGTCCGGTGTGTGGGCCGATCCTGGAGGCAGTGCACCGTGCGAGGTGCAGAAAACTAGAAACGATTGCAGTATATAGTTAATTGTGATGCACATGATGAGTATATCACGTTAGTGATGTAAAGATCAATCATGCGTGTTTGTTATGCATATATGCCTTACACCCGAAACATTTGCGTATAGCAGGTGAACGAGACGAGCAGGAGAGCAACATAGAAGACTAGGCCAGATTAGGACGGATGGACGGACGGACGGACAGATAGATAGATTAGGATGGATGGATGGAGAGATGGACACAGAGACAGATAGGCAGACAGACAGACAAGCAGACAGATATATGGTCACAGTGGCTCAAGTTCACAAAGAAATGCTTCGCATCTAACAGCGAAGCAATGTCCTCGTGCAGAGATGTGAACGAACGTGAGCTAGAAGTATACACTGTATGTATACGGCAGAAAGCACACCACTGTCAAATTTATGCAACCATGTTTTACATGACAGAGTTACTTATGGAAAAGTGAGAATTTGATATTTACTGAGTAGATAAATTTCAAATTACACGAAATGGCACAGACACTACTTCTTAAGCATGTCAATCAAACAGTGCTGATAATGTTGGATTACTTCGTGCGAACCCATTGCACTCACTACTGCTGCGTAGAGACCGGCACATGTCGTGAAGCAAGCGCGAGTGAAATACAGTGGAACACCGTTCTTACATTTTTCAGCGGACCAGGGGAAAAAACGTAACAGCCGGGAAAACGCAAGAGTGAGGAAAACTCCGAAAATGAATGAGAACTGGGCCGCTATGACTTCAAACAATTTATTTCAGCAAGGTGAGCCATCTAGGTCGTCGACTGATAATTCGGACAGCCGCGCGGTACCGCCAGTGCCCCCATAGACTTAATGTGTTAAGACGATCGATATTTCGGACGGTTTCTAGCTCTAAATTCGATAATTCGGACTCCGTTCGCGGCTGTCAAGCGCAGTGAATGGGCCGCCATTATAGCCTCCGGCGCCCCTAAGAGAGAAAGTATGGCCTCAGAGATCGCAATCAAAACTGTGATCATTGAGGCCCAGCGTGACGCGCCAATTGGAGGCAAGTCGCCCCGTCACTGCGATATCGCCGCATCCTGTTCCGACACTCCGCGCGTGGTTTGTGATTGCGAGTACGGCTGGTCGCGTCGGGTCCGCGATCACTCGATAGCGTTACACGTTCCGTCTTCAGTGCTTATTTACCGTATTTACCCGCATAATTTGCGCACTCGCATGATTTGCGCACCCCTGATATTTAGCCAAATTTACAAAAAAAATTAAAAAATCCTCGCATATTTTGCGCTCGCCATCCGGCCCGAGCCAGCTCGCCGGGCGAGCGCACGGACAGACTTCGGACAGCCGCGCGGCCGCGCCCCTCGCTGCGCAGGCTAGCGCAGTCATACGCAAAAGGGGCTGCGAGTGCGATGTCCCTTTTTCCGATTCTTCGGAAGCCCCCGGAGCCCAAAGTACGGTCACTAGAATAAAACCGCGTGAGTGGGGCCGACGAAAACGGCTGAAGCAGAGATCAAACGCGCCCTGCCCATCTCCATCGCTCGGAGGCGATAGCATCATCCCTATCGGGACGCCTGCAGTCGAAGCGGGGAAAAAACGCTCCGCCCATCTTTAACGAGCATGAAAAGACGCAAAGGCGGGGAAGGGGGGGGGGGTGGAGGGAGTGTCGCTCGGCTGCCGAGCGATCGCATGGCTGCCGAGATAGCGCTGGTGCTCGCACTATCTCGGCAGCCATCAGCTGGCGGTGATTCCCGCAAGCGTGACCAAGACTGTCAAAAGTCAAATCAAAATAGCGGTGCACGGGCGGGTACGGCTTGCCAGGTTGCGACGCATCATGCGGGAACAGGCCCACAGTTGCGGCGTAACAGCAGGGTTCGCAGTACATGATATCCTATGGGAGCTATGCCGGGACCGATGAAAAACAACGTAACAGCCGGGAAAACGCTGCAGTGAGGTACGTAACAGCGGGGTTCCACTGTAGAGTGCTGTGGTCCCGCAAGAATGCGTCAAGAGGGAACTTTCTAATTGCTCATGTCACATGTGCTCTCCCTTAATTCTCATCCTTTGACAGCGTAGCTCGTCAGACTAATGATAAAGGTGATATCCACAATGAATGCGGTCAACAGTTACAAAAGAAACAACCCTAGGTGCATCAGTGATGGCCTGAAATTAATGCTAAGCAGCAATATGTCATGAAGCATTAGACAAAGGAAATGCTACCCGAGACTAGCACAGTTGAAATTTCCAAGCACTGCATTCATATTCGAGAACACAAAACTGTATCTGTTTGCAACACATAGTAGGCACTTAACATGATACTTAGCAAGAACCATTTTGTTTTCACTAGTCTGCTAGGCCACGACAGCAAATTGGCATGTATCATGGCCTTCGGCAGTTGGCACACCCCAATGATTCTATAAAGAGCTCGCCGGCATGAAACCACCCCAAAAAGCTGTGCATATGTGCTCAAGCCACTAGCAGCATCTAGCAGTGGCTAAAAATTGGTTTGACTTGGTGGCTTTGAACAATGCAGTTCTGGTTTCGAGATGTTACCGTTCGACGTGGAGTGTAGTGGATTCCACCGATGAAGATCACTCCCGTCGGCCTTGGTGTAGTGATGGCGCAATACACCCAAAAAAAAGCTTTTTGGCGCAGAATGTATCAGCATTGTTCTCTTGGTGCACTTCGGCACAATAGGGGCAGCACTCCCATCACTGCTATTTATACCTCAAGTGAGTAGCTTCTGGCCATTGGAGTACGTATCACTCTGAGTGAGCTACTTGAGGTACACCATGTGAACTAATTACAATAACTCATAACTAATGCCTAAGGGCAGGCACTTTTTGGCTTCTTCCCAGAATTATAATTTCAATAGAATAGCACACTATTCACCTGCACACCTATCATCTGGGTAGCACCAATGCAGTGACACAAGCAACCTAAACACCATGAAGGAAGATGAAAGGCCTGTGCCAAATATCTTTGTAAGCTCATAAGGACAGAAAGTTCAGCGAGTTGGTAAGGGTCCGTAGTGAAAAGAACAGGCGTGCAAAACACGGACACAAAAGAAAAAAGTGAACAATACAAACGCCAGCGTTATTGTTGTCCACTTCTTCCCCTTGTGTTCGTGTTTTGCACACCTGTTCTTTTCACAGCCGAATATTCAGACAGACCAGCTTTCACATTGACCGTTGTAGACGGATTCCAAAATCCGATTGTAAGTGCACTGATACCAAATTTGACAGAATCCCTGGAAGTGGAACAGGCTGCAATTGCATTAGCAATTGCAGGCTCCTCCGCAGAGTATATTTTTTCAGATTCCAAAACTGCAATTAGTAATTATGATAATTGCAGAATTCACTCCCCGGCTGCTAAAATCCTCGCTTCTTCTCCCCCACCTAATCGCCTAATCCCCCTCATTTGGGTCCCTGTACACAGCGGACACCCAGGCAATACGGCTGCTCACACCCAGGCCCGAGCACTCGTCAACCGGGCTGACAGCGACCTGCCTTCGTCCTGCAGTGCAAGGGATCGACTCCTCGGCTACCATGATCTCACCATGTTTTACAGAAACTCTCGCCTAACGTACCCCCCACCACATAAATCTCTTTCCAGGAGTGACCAGATTCCGTGGCGCAAACTTCAAACTGCCACAGTCACGACCCCTTTCCTCCTCTCCATTATCACGCATGGGGAAACCTCTCCGTACTGCAACTTGTGTCTTAGCACCAAAGCCGACTTCAATCACATCTTTCTAAATTGCCCTAACAAGCCCAAGCCCCCGTGGCAAGGGTCACAACATCAGGAGCAATGGGAGGCTGCTCTGCACAACTCGCAACCAGAGTTACAGCTTCGGGCAGTGGGCTGGGCCAGAAGGTTCGCCAAAGCACAAAAGTGCCCGGCCATCTAGAGTGGCCAGAGGGCCCATCGCTGTCCTGCTCCCTTATCCCCTTCCTCACCTCACATGATTCTCTCAGAAATTAATACAGTTGGTTACCTAACTACCTTTTCACATTGTAAGCTCATCTTATCCCTACACACAGACATGGTATACTATAAGAACACTTCCTAACACATGACATCATATCAGTCACCATCTTTAAAGCTTGTCCCAGTCATAACAGAGATTGTCATAGCAGTAGCCATCTCTCATTCAACACATTCAATTGGACAAGTCAAATATTTTATTCTATCACACCAAATAACCCACGTAGCAATCGAAGAATGCCACTGTCATGAGTAAAGGGGCCCACAGCACAAGCCACAGGGCGAAGAACGAGACATGGCGTGTGAAGAAACCGAGAGGCACCAGAATGCACGCGCCGGTGACACGTTGGTGTTCATGGTTGGTTGACGACGGGCTTCAGGGCACACGACATGTCGTGTGAAGAAACCGAGAGGCACCAGAATGCACGCGCCGGTGACACGTTGGTGTTCATGGTTGGTTGACGACAGGCTTCAGGGCACACGACCTGTGCCGCCATCGGAAGTGGAAAAGCACTGAGCTGGGAATTGTCTGAGTGGCGACCGCTGAGGAAGGGCGCATCGGCAGCTACTGCTCTGCCGACGGGACGAGGTGTTCGGTTCGGGAGCCGGAACGCTGGTACCCCATCGTGTGGCCGTGGACCTCAATTACGTTCGGGCGAGGCTCTTTGGAGGTCCTGCAGTGGACGGTTCCTGACGCACCGTCAACAATCCCCCTTCAAGGGGTCGGCCAGCAGCAATTCACCGGGCCGTCACGTCTCTACATCGAGCGGAGGACCGTACTTGTACTTAGGCACCCGGGTAGGCCTAACTCAGGGAGACGCCACGTAGCGACTTGAGACAGGGCGTCGGCTACGGCAGCAGGCGATACCCTCTGGACGACGCAAGGGAGGCCGGCAAGAACTTGGAGTAACAAGACTAGGTCCGGACTGGCAACGGACTTCGCCGTGAAGAAAACAGCGCCGACCTGCGAAATACGTTCTGGTGATGTATGACAGGCGGAAACACCACCAGCGGTGGTGTGCTCGTCCTGGAATACATGAACGCGAGAAGCTTGGTGACGCCGTGAAAGTGCTATTCGTTGTGCGAAATTGTGACGTGGACACGTGGATTCCTACAACGAGTAAGTTGAGAATGGCTGTTATTCGTGACACTACTCAACGCGCGGCGTTCCCCGAAGAAAAATGGGTGTTTACGATCCAGTTGGATGTCCAGACGGGCTTCGAATACAGAGACAATCGAGCCGAACTTGGCCGCCATTTTTCGAATTTGTGACTCGCGCTCCTATTGGTCCGCGGCGGGAAATCCGGTGGCAGCGGCAGCAAAAATCGCTCCCGGAGCGATCGGCGCGGATAGGGCTGTTTCGGCGGATCTCGCTGTCGCCGAACAGGTTTCCGCGCTTCTCCGGCCGCCGGATTGCTCAGTGTGAACGCCCCATTATTCGTGACCATGGAGGAAAGAAAAACTAGGAGAGGCCGTCACGTGACTTCGCTAGCTTCGGCAAGCCAACCTCCTCTGTCGCCGCTCCGAGGGCCTAGTGTGTGGTGCATCTTGGGTAGGATTAGGCCCACAAGGTTGCCGGACCACTCGAGGTTGTTTGTTTGGCACCCGGTAACTTTTAGTGGCGCCTGCCGCATGCAGCAGCGTTCGCGCCATGGGCCCCGATGGAGGAAGGACAGCGAGAGGCCGACGAAAGGCGTGCCTATATAATTGATAAGGCGCCATTCACGCATGCTACTGTTGTCGATGTACTTGCCAGCGCTCTCGCGCGGAAAGCTGTGCAGAGCGTCGGACCGCGATCCATTTTTAAGGTTTGTGAAATCAGCTGTTGTGCCCTTTAACTGCGGTGTGTGTTTTCTAGCAAATTTTGGCCTCGCTGTTTTGCACTTACAGATGTTTTGAGGAACATCATATGTCGCGTTTCCATTTTGTCAGTCTCCGATGTGCGTCCTTCGTTTTGAGACAAATAAACAGCATTAGCCGGTTCGATACGCCGAGGTCGTCGCCGTTTATTTGGATTTACGGGCTGTTTTTTTAGCAGTGTGTGGTGCCACGTCGTTACGCTGTCGAAACGCTCCTCGGGCGTCCACTCTCGTTACACATGTAAAGAAGCATTGGAACCTTGTACTGGGCCGTCCTCTCCAGCGCCTTACAGTGGGGTTTGTTCTCCAGCGCTCTGTTGAAAAAGACGCCGCTCGTGCTCGAGGTACGTGCTCATTTGGACAAGACCGTTGCCGCAGGGCTGCGTCTAGTTTCATCTAATAAACACCTTAACGCACAATACAGCCAGTGGACGGAATTCGTGTGTTATGTGAACTAGACCATGGGCGTCGGCAGGATTTTGTTTTGGAGGCGGCGAAGCCTGTTATTATATTCACCCTCACCCCTCCAACGTTTGGAGGGGTGGGGGGATGAGTGTAATAACCGCGGAACTCCACAGTGTCCGAAACACAAAAAAGTAAGCAAGCAGGAGTGAAGAATGGGGACATCAGTGATAGAGTAAGAGTGTCTGGTGTGACATAAGTGCCCCTCTTGCACCCCCTGCATTAGTCAGCATCTTTCGAATGCGATATTAGCCCTGCAACAGCTCCTCCAACATAGCAGTAGGGACTTTTCTTTCACCGCTGATGTGACACAACATTAGAACAGCCATTTCCATGATATATGCGAGCTGTTGGCTTGAAAACTGGATACACAGCACCAAAGGGAAAGCATGGAACTCATGTGGGCTTGTGGACTGATTGTGCAATTGCCACCATACTTGGATGCACATT
Organism: Hyalomma asiaticum; assembly: GCA_013339685.2. Classification (NCBI taxonomy): domain Eukaryota; kingdom Metazoa; phylum Arthropoda; class Arachnida; order Ixodida; family Ixodidae; genus Hyalomma; species Hyalomma asiaticum. The sequence continues at coordinate 110,492,995 of CM023481.1, read as the reverse complement.
CTTTACAGCACTGATTGTTTTATTATTTATTGAATGCTCATTGCACGTTTCACACAAATACAGGAAGAAACAAGATAACTGGTTATATTGTAGACGGTAAAGCAGCAGAGAAAACTGCAAGCATCACATAGAAAAAGCTAATCATGCTGCTGGTCCATGGCATCAGTATTAGTGACCCTATTTGAATGCTAGAGGACATATCTATAATAATGTTATACAATAAATTACATAACAAGCACCCCTAATATGTTCATGTAAATAAGACAGTAGGGTCAGGTATTCTTGCGTTGTAGCTGCATTTTTGCTTACAGAGACACTGTATCCAATCTTACCACTACAGGTCATAATATGTGTGCTGTAATCACAAACACTTGGAGGCTTTTGTCATGGTAGTGGTTACAAAAATAGGCAAAAATATGCAACCAATTCAAAGGGGCAGTTGTAGGTCACAAAATTAAAGCTGAAAAAAAAAGGTGCAGTGAAAGAACAAACAAAATCTGCAGCCATTAAAATACACTGGCTTTTGCCGCAAGTAAAAAGCAGACAGATAGCTTATGTTTTATTGCACACCTAGAAAAATGTTAGCACTGTTCAAGCACAGCCAAAGCATTGCAACATTAAAAGGCAAAAAGCTTTAGTAAGCTCTGATCCCCAAATGAATGTATATTTGACAGAGTGTAAAAACAGTAATCAAGTTACACTTCATTTAATATATACACCAACTATTCATTGTCACAGTGCATGTACACCAAATCATGGAAGGCTATTGTAAAGCGAGTACGCTAAACCCAATGAATATTTTGGTAGTAAAACCATCGTGTTCCAGATGGTGAAGAGACAAATTTAACAAAGATCATGCTGAAGGATGTGTCGGAGTAAACATTGAAAATGCATTGCTGTCCTCTAGGTTACACTTGTCTCATGAATAAGGCATTGAGAGCATTCACAGAATGTCCACATCATTATACAGTATGCTCTAGTGATGCATAGTCATGGTTCATACAGTTTGCTTTGACGCCATGCAAAACAAATGTTTTAGCAGAATTTATGTGCAAGTGATTAAAGCTAGAACTTAAAGCAAAAGAAACATGCTACAGTAAGGCATCACATTTCTCCCCTGATGTCTGCACACTGTGCTCATGAGCTTGCCACGACTGCTCAGTGGTAGTATTGTTTTTGAGTGCAATGTCACAAGTTTGTTTTCTAGAAGTAGTCGCATTCCCGAGAAGGAGAAATGCAAAAGTCATTGTGTGCCTCAGTTTATTTAGGCAGATGTTGAGGAACCACAACTATGACACTTACGAGCTCCAGTCTTTAGGATCTTACTTGTTTGCATGAGTAGTGAAGCACCTTTTACCTACAATGCTACGTGCCAATGACAGATTTGAAAACTTCATGCATTCTAACAAAGCTTTTTCAGTGTGCCCACAGGGCAAATGACCAAAATGGATGGTAGGTTTGCACTTGTATACATGAGGCACCAGCTCTGTTCACCATGAGGAAGCTGCACCTACTGACTGCAATCATGGCCCAGTGCTCTTAGAACTGTACAGTCATGTTCATAACAATCTCATTTTAATGAGATTCCTTTTTGCACTCCGTTAGTGATCCATGCAGTGTATGTTATCACTAAAACCAGTGGGTCCTTGCAGTGAATGCTAAAACCAGGAAGAGAATCAAGCAAAAAGGACTCTGTTTCTCGGCAAGAGGCTGCAGGCACTATGATTAACTTAGCTGCCAAACACAGTTGTGGCAACACTAAAAAAGGCCAGTCTACTCTTTGGATGTGGAGTGAACAAGCTCTCCAATACATTGATGAGAAACTACTGCTTGCCGACTTGCTAAGAAACACAAGCTTTTTTTTTTTACACTTTGCTTTCATTTAACAAAGTAATAGTGGCCTTCGAACCTTCATGTCAATCGTTTGTTCTCACATATTTGGAGTAACTGAATAATTATCCAGTGTTACTACAAAAATTCGCTACGTTATCTAGACTTAGTCCTTAAACTGTGTCAACTTTGTGTGCTTTTGCCCGATTCTTTTTTGGCGGAGACTGCCTGCTGTCATTTCGGCAACATAGCCCAGTCTAACATCAAGGTGTCTATGATTAACCTCATAAGATGCAATGAGTGCCACTCATGCAGATGGTTTTCTAGCATGCGCTGATTCAGCACTTTAAAGAAGTCCTTTGCCAACAAGGGTTGTCATAGTGGCCACTGCAACTTTAGCTGCAACCCTTTGAAAAGGTAGTGGCAAGCACACTAGCGCTCTACGCAGGTCTTTCTCATATTGTCGGCAGATGTTTAGGACATCAGATGAAGCATAGATGAGCCTGCCTAGTGTTTTTTTTTTGCCAAATCAGGGAATGTGCAGGCATGGATGGGGAAGTTGATACCTTCAGCATTGAAATGCATTCATCACACTAAAGGCGAAGCAGTAAGCTGCAAGCTACGAACCCCGCTATGTGTACAACAATTACATCTTCAAGTCAGACACCCTCCCTGGGTCAGCAGAGTAGCCATGATCTAGCGAAATAGCTTCAGTAAGTTGTTCACTGCTTGCAGGGCTTTTTACGCAGTGACATGAGCTCATTTTCTGGACAGAGTGGCTTTTTCCATCCTCCTAGCCTTGAGTGCCTTGAATTTAAGATATCAAATGCATTGTTAACGTGTGTTACAAACTGTTCAGTTGGCAAGGAATTGTAAAATTTTGGTATTTTTATAGCTCTACATTCTCCAATAGCATCTGCTACTTACTGACTAAATGTTTGAGCTGCTAACGAGACTTTCATGGGTTGGTTTTTCCAATTGATGTGTGCCTGTCTAAGTTTGTTTGCCAGATGTAGGCCTTCTGTGTTTTGGACTTAATGGACCTGATCAATGTGTTTCCGCTATATAAACTGTTGATTCGCATTGACAATAGCCTTTTTATCACACGAGGTGTTCCACAGCAGCTTCAGCAAATGACAAGGATCCGATAGGACAAGCACAGGCCTTTTAATAACTGGGTGGGGTAAAGAAGCATCCAACTCAGTCAGGTCCATCTTACAACCAAGGCTCCACAGCAGTGATAAGTTTGCTGTAGCACCATCACAGGTCAAACTATCAATATGTGCCTTTTTTGTGAGCGAAGCTAGCAGCCTCCAGCACCAGGTTACTTCTCTGTTCACTATCAAGGCCATCAACCAGAAAGTAGCCAATTGGTAGCTCCATCTGCCATCGATTGCAACAAGCATTAAAACAAATGCATCTTTGGCAACTGGAAACACCCAAGTCAACACATCCATGCATCTTCTTCCATCCTATTCCACATGCCTTCGTATAGCCATCTCATCCACAACTAGATTGCATAATGTGGAGTATGTAACCATTTTGTGAATTTTGGTTTACCTTCATGGACAATGCAGTCAGCGCCTCCATTGAAAAACCAGCAGCCCCATCAATTGATTGATACCATTTGCATAGTGTCCTTGGATGCCGAAGGCATGTGTCAAACACAGCTCGCACATATTGATAGGCTCTTGGAGAATAAAAGTGCAGTGTCAGCGCAAGTGCCCTGAGCTCTGGTGGGTAAGTGAGTGAAGATGTCTCGCCAGACATACATACCAGCTGGCGCTCGAGCAAGTTGTTTTTCGCCCCACCAAGACTACAGCGTAGCGACGACCTCATTTCCTAGAATTCTATTCCCAACTAAATCATTAATGACGTCCTGGAGGTAGGCAGCCTTTTGAAGGAGCCGGTAACGGGCTTGCTGCAGTCTCTTGATCTTCTTCTTGGTCGTCGCTTGCAAATTTGAATAGCACCTTGCTTCACACCTCAGAAAGGCTTTTCAGGTGTGTCCTCTGCTGCTAGCTGCGGCTGCAACAGATTAGATGTACAAATATGGGTGCCAGGGCAAACACCATTACACAAATCACACATCCAGAACAAGCTAGGAAGGAGATGTTACTTTGCTCAAAAAGATTTCTCTTTACACCTTTGTGAAGCTAAAAATTGTAACAATATAAAAACTGCCATGCATAGGATCCTTCTAGTGCAAGCCTGATTTAAGCATTTATTTGTTACTTTATTTACAAAACACTGCAAGCTCATTTGGCCCAAGTAGGAGAAGTAAAAAGCACAGAAAAGGTCAGTGCTGTGAGGTTTAATGTGGGGTGCTCCACCCAGCGGCTGTTAGGTTTTATTCAGCAAAAGACAAGCATATGCACGTACACAAAAGACCAGCTTTGTTTTGCACGTATCATGGCTCATCATGGCTGGTCAAATAAATACAGGCCATAAAATGTTGTGAAAAGCCTGTGGGTTATATTTGATTTTGTCAATTAGATGAAAAAGAGAAACTGAGAAAAAGAATACTCGTTGCACATTGGTGTTTCACCAGACATTGAGCAAACTTGTATTGCTGTGAATGAAAGTTGATATATTCAGCTATTAATTACACCACCTCCATGACCACATTGTCCACATGCATTCTCTCATTACTATGATTCAGCTATAAAACAGATGGCATACAGATAATTGCTACTTGACCTACACTAACTCAGAAAACAAGCTTGCAAAAATTGTAGTGGCCAAGTAATGTTCTTACCATTGGCCTGATTTAAAATTTAATGCCAGTAAGGACAAACAAGCAAGAAAATTATTCTAGTGCCCCAAAAATGATAACTGATCAATATTGCCAGTGCAGCATGTTATCAAATTTATTACAGTAGTTAATGGTGCAGGCTAGCAAAGGAATTATTTACATACTTGATGATGGGCCATGGCTTAGTTATAGTTCTGACAACGATTGGCTATTTTTTTTATGCCTATACTGAAAAAGATATGAGAGGTACCTCTCATAACAATGCTCAGCTGCACTGTTTAATTTTCCCTTTCTTGTACCTAGATTGCCTAAAACAAGGTTATAATGTAGAAGATGTGGCTTTCATTCAATTCATTCACCATCACTAAGTTTTGTGAGGTTTTAAAACAACTGCACACGCATCTTGCACGTCTCTCGTCTGTGTAGAAAAATGGCAGCTGTACTCAACATTTTTTTTTTACTATTAGGTATTTTAAATCTGTCAATATTACAATACGAAATACCTGTGCAAATGGCTCGCACGCATATGTAAAATAACTACTTTAAATGTGAGGTCCATAATCGCAGCGAAACGCTTAATAAGCAAGCCTTGCGATCATTAATACAGGCAAACATACCGGTTCATACTGGACTTGGGAAGGCTCACCAGCAACGTCTTCGGATGTAGCATCAGCAGATGTAGCAGCACCTTTGCCGGTACAATTCTTCAACATGTTAATATAGCACGCGTGCTGGCGGCACTGCTTTTCAAGTAACGGGCCCAAACGCGAAGAATTGCCGTCGCAGATGTGGCTTCGTTTCCTTCACACATTTGCAGGACGAAAGGCTTCCCCATTTCGATGCTGGAGAGCACACCAAAACGCGACGAGTCGTCCTCGATGCGGTGCTGGTCGTTGGGCGCAAAGCCGCTCACCATGCAGACAGCTTCGTTCGCTGCAACCCGGTGTCCGCAGCGGCGAGCCGCGTTCTGTAGTACTGTAGTAGTTAGATGCATTTCCTGGCTGACATTACACAGACTCGGCAGCGTCAGGCGTTCGAACCTTCGACAACTTTGGCCAGCGCGTTGCCTCGGCGTGCGCGTTTGTCACGCCGCATATGCTCCGTGCAGAAACCTACGCCTGCCTACGTCGCCTCCGCAGCAGACGCATCAAAAGCGAAACTCCCCAGTCGACTAAATCGACCGCTTGCCTATCACGTGAGGGCCTATTTCCCATGATTCTTTCCTTTAAATTTTTTATGACTAGGCTTCAAGATTGTCACGTGACGGCCCCTCCTAGTTTTTCTTTCCTCCATGTTCGTGACAGCGTCGCCGAAACCAACGTGGCCAGACTCAGGACTGAGAGTCGCGCCAAATTGAGACTTTAGAAAATATTGGTAGATTAACTAGTCGAGTGCAACTGGTAGTCAATTTTATGTATTAGCTCTTTTTCTGCTTGTATATATTTTGTTCATCTTTGGTTTTGCCGTGTGCTGTGTTGTGATAAAGGTTTGGTTTCCCTGCTCAAAACGCTACCGTCGTCTAACATCTCTCTCTCCCTCTCCAACGCTCGGTATTAACCCTCCGAGATCCGCATACGCATGACAGCCACTGGAAGCTAATGCTGCTGTAACACCCAGTGTTGACTCACACCAAGCCATGAAAAGCCCTTACCTGACAAGTACTGGGATCAACACCGAGACCAACAACCAAGGCACGATGCCAGTCTGAGTTGCCTTCACTGTAGGTATAGGGTGCTGCACAGGCCATTCCCACATGTATTACATGGTCACCAAGGTTGAAGGCACTAGATTCAGGTCTGTTGTACACCTGGCCAGAGAACAAATGAGGAAGAAATCCCCATATTATTCAGACAACCTTGTCATATCAAGCGACTCTCCTATGAAAAAGATAGTCAGTACTTATTACACAACAGCCACTGAAATGCGTTCCTCTGGCAGAGAATTCAAAGGGACACTAAAGTGAAGAACAATTCTTCTCGTATAAGTAAACAACCTTTTCATATTACCAAAGACACCACTCTCACATGGAAAAGATGTGTGGCAAGCTAGAAAGTGCACAAAAAGAAAACACAAGTAGTGACGCCTGCTTGGAGGTTCCCGCACTAATATGCATGACGTCATGATCTTTGATGGTTTCTACTAAGGCCTGCACATTTGTTTATGGGGAAAAGAGACATGCAGTAGAACCTCGTTATAATGAACCTGGATATAACGAACTATCAGATATAACGAAGCAATCGCAATTCCCCTTGAAATTCCTATAGATGAAATTGATATCGGTTATAACGAGGTTTTATTGTACATTGCGTTTTAAGGTAGCTAAAAATTTAACATGGCATGTTTAAAACAATTCGACTGAGCCATTGTGCAAAGAATACAAAAAAAAAGGAATGGGGTTCATGACATTACCCTAGTGTTTCAGTGTGGAATTCAATGATGAAACATATGATGAAATTAGCGACAACAGAGTTCCTGAAGTGTAATTTATCAGTCTAAACCACATTAGTGTTTCACTTTCACTGTGTTTCTCTTTTTACTATTGTGACAAGAGTATTTATTGGAAATTCTTGCCATGTTGCTGCTTGTATTGTACAGGGAGATAGGACCAGTCAAGCTGCCTTAATGCACCTCTTATCCTGCCACCCTTGCTGTTTATGTATGTTGTGTGCTTGATGGCAATAATAACAATAAACTTCAAGCTTTACTGTCCCTTTAAAGGGGTCAAGACAGCAAACTTAAGAGATGTAATTATGAATTCAATGTGAAATTACAGGCATTTCACAGCAAGCCGGCATAATTTGGGTACGTAAATTGGCGTGGAAGATGATTTGCATTTCACAGTTTGAATCACAAATTGACAGTAGTCTGGCAAGGCTAACAATAGACAGAATGAAATTACCCTCTTCCCTTCCCACCACAGCAATGTAAAGGCCTGTATACTGTAAGCAGCAAAAGCAGTTGTAGGAGCTGGAAGAAACTGCAGTCACCATGTAAAGTTTATGCCACTTTAGTGCACAAGCGAGACAAGTGTGGGCACAATCTGCGGTGCAAATCTGGAGCAGCTGGTCACTTGCAGAAAAGCCTTCTGCTAGAATGCTTGGAGCCATGAGTGTACGCAATTTCACCATGGTGCAAGCAGATGACAGCTTTGGCGCCACACTCTACAGCACTGCACAAGCCATGGGAGCCAAAGGAGGGCTTAAAGGCCAACTTCGGTGATTTTTTGAGGTCAGTAGATCTCAATAATATTTGCTGGGCATGTTCCTTGGCACACTTCCGTCATTTATGCAAGATTACAGGCTCAAGAGATGTGCAGATTGCTTGCAATATAACTTTTACTGATTACCTCAAACCACCCACCTCACTTCCTACAATTATTGGCCATACTGTGTGTTGACGTCATAATTGGCAAAGCGACAGAAATGCTCCAGTACCATACCATGGCCTTTGAGATCTGCGTACGCCGCCAACCTTCGCGTCATTGCCGCCAAGGGAAGGGCACATGCACTGTCACACCATGCGAAAGGCAGGTTGACTGATTTGACGTCACTGCTGGGTTGGATTTCGGTTTCACTTTCACACTTTTTGTGATTTAGAAATTATTTTCGCATTTGCTGAACATTTTTAGTATCAGGAGCATGACAGGAGCGCCTCGGGAACAGAGGATCGCTATTAGTACCTTGATGGTCCCAAAAAATCGCCTTGGCCCTTAAGTACAACTACAGTAAAACCTCGTTATAACGAAGTTGAAGGGGGAGCGGTGATTACTTTGTTATAACCATTAGTTCGTTATAACCAATATCAATTTCATCTTTAGGAATTTCAAGGGGAATTGCGATTACTTCGTTATATCCAATATTTCGTTATATCCGGTTTCGTTATAACGAGGTTCTACTGTATACTAAATTACAATTGTAGGTTAAAAATGCCACTCTAACAACCACTTTTCATACCATATTCACCAACCATAATTAAAATGAGAATAGCTGAAAGTGGCAATTTTCGTGTTCTTTGCATGCGATAATAGTGCTCTTTGCACAACGAAGCCAGTAAACATGTACAAAGTATCTCAATTTGATTTTAACACTTTTGTCACCTAGCATCTGCAAGCCAGCCTCATTGCTATTATGATGACATTTGAACACAGTCACCTAAAGATAGTTAAAGTTGCTGGACGACAATGAAATTCGTTTGTGTGCACCTAATGCAACTTACAGCAGCCGACAGTTTCTGCGACCCCGTCTCAAGTTGCAATATCCACGCGACCTAGACCTATGTCTAACTGTGTTGGCGCATCGCTATGATACCACCCCCTTGAAATCGAAACCGAAGTGTGTTTTTAAGGTAGCCGTATTAAAAATATAATTTCTCCATTCTGAGGCACCATGACACTCTTCTGGGGGTTCTCAATCAGTGCTTCTATTTAGAGCAATGATGTGGAAATGTCTCAAATTTATGTCAGTACTCTTAAAAGGACCCTGAAGCAGCTTTGATGATATTGTATATTGGTCATGACATCTGATCATTAGCTGACTGACTCCTTAGCTGACTGTCCCAATTTACTAGTATTACACTTGGGAACACCTGGTGGATGGAGAAGGTCATCTACCTGTGTTACAAGATCCTGCATGTTAATGTTATCTGTGCAACTTGAGTTTAGCTCAAGGTTTTTTAACGTGATTCTTTCTCTGGCTCAACTGCCCACTTTTCCAATGGTCCTGGGTTCTGGAAGATGAGCAATTTCTTGAGACACCACCAGTGATTACCTTTGTACATCTGTGAGTAAAGTAGAGAGAAAAAAAAAAAAGAAGACGTTGAGCTGATGTACCAGCTGTATGAGATAGAGAGAAAAAAAACCAAAAAGACCCAGAAGCCTTTATGAACCTACCATTGCATGGTAATGAGGATGTACTAAGCGCTTCTTGTGGACACAATGGATTTGCCATGTACATATTGTAATGGTTACAAAGAATGGCGCTCATGAAAGAAGCGGAAGGTCGGCTGAGGGAGAAAGAGGATGAGGAACTGATTCGAGGAAAGGCGATCGTTTGATTGTTCAGGGGAAATATAATGTGCTTATCTGTTTGTTGTATTTGTACCACTACATTTTGGTGGCAGCGGTGATGTTAAGCCAACGTAAGACATCCCCACATACAGCACCCTCAGTCGAATTGGTGTCGTCTACAATGGAACCACCGGTCAGTTCTGGAGCCGGTGCCACCACTGACCCACCATCCCAGACTACAGGTACCGGTGCAACTCTGTCACCCATTCAACCTACTGGTTCAGATTTCACTCAGTGTCAGCCTGCACCTGACTTAGCAGCTCTATGCTTTTGAGGCATGCCTTGACCAGCGACTGTTCTCCGTTGAGAACTCTTTAGCCCAGCGCATGTCTGCTGCGGGAAGTCACATCGCAGACCTTTCAGCTCGCGTTTCCAACGTCATGTCACCTGCTTAAACCCTTCAAGCGGCAGCTGTCTCTCGCAACAATTCTTCGACCCCATCTCCAAACTCCGTCACACACCAATGCCAGACTTCTTCCCCAAGCCCTCCTACCTTTGACGGCACAATGTCATGGTCTGTTTTTTGCAGGCAGTTTGACTGTGTTGCTGCCCTCCACTCCTGGTCACCATGCCACAAAGTTCAAGCCCTCGTCACTCAGCTTCGCTCGGCTGCCGCTGAATTTCTGGACACCCTGCCGACCTCCTACTGTTCCCACTACAAATGTCTCGTCTCGGCACTAGAGTCCCGATACAGCAATGCCCATCTTCAGAACTTGTGCCTTACAAAATTACAGCACATGCGACAGGACAACTACAGCCTGTAAGAACTTGTCGCCCATGTTGTACGCGTCACGGAAAAGCCACGCTGGTTGTGCTAACTCCACCGCAGACTTTATCGCAACCAAAGCTTTCACAGACGCCATCAGTGACCTCAACGTTCAACGCTTCGTTCACCTTGCCCGCTGCCAACAGTTCACGCTGCCTTAGCGCTTGCCTTGGAAGCTGACAGAGTGGAGCGTTCCACTGCACTGCTCGGCTCTCGTCCCCGTCCAACTCAACAAATGTCAGCGGGTCCAGCCAGTTGCACTGACAGATACCGTGACCCCCCTCCGATCATTCGCTGCTATCAGTACAACGAGACTAGCCATTGCAGCTGAGACTGCATGCGTCACAGCCGTAGTTCAAGAAACTTCACGGCGGACTGCCGAGGGCAGGACACCATGTAAATCGTCAAGCCCCTCTCTCCTGTCACTTGGCTCGTTTACAGACACGCCCACGTTGCAGATGATGATAATGACGAAAAACATTTATTGATATATACAGAGAGATAAGCGGGGTCGGCCTTAAGAGCCGCAGGTCAAGCTAGGCGAGTCCCAAGAATACGTTGAAGCTCTAGTGGACACTAGCACAGCTTTTAATTTCATTAATTCAAGAGGCCGGCTGGCACTCTTGATAGCTGATGGAACTGGTCTGCCAACCCCTGCGGAAATCTGAATAACTGTGAATGCTTTTGGGGAAAATGTAAGTGCGCCTTTCATCGTGGTGGATTCCTCTGCAAACCCTCAATTTTGGGCTGCAACTGGTGTTCCATTATGGGCGTGTGCATGGACTTTACCCACAATGGGTGTACACCAGAGCTGCTTCGCCCCCATTTAACAGCTGACACGCCTGCCACCACGATGGAAAATAAAGCGCTGTCATTGTGTGTGCTCTCTACCCTTAAGTTGGCCAAACACATGGCCTCAAGAGCTCGCTTTTGTTTGAGCAACGTCCCTTCGGCGTTTCGTAAGGCTTTATTTTGCCCTCATACAACAACACATGACCTTGCAGCATGGATATATACACTAAGGAATTTGCCTCCATTGAGGACCCCCCAAAACAAATGTGTTTTCCCACCACCACCACATTCCTTTCCTGTACTGGCAACATGTGCTGTGACTATATCACTGTCTTCTGCTGTGTGGGTGCCCATTCGTAGCGACATAGACACATGCTTAGATGCGGATGTCTTCGTTGACCGTACTATCTGCTCGAGACCGGGCAGTGAATTTGCCATCCCACGTGCCTTAATGCGCTCTTCTTCTACGTGTGCTGTACTGGTGTTCAATCTGTCAGACAGCCTGCTGCACTTATGCTATGGAACTACACTAGCGCATGGGACAGTCCTTGAGCCCTGCTCCGTTCTTGCGACCATTCACCACAGTATTTCTCCGAAGGGGAGTGAAGACTCCGTAGAATGGAATGCGTTCCATTTCGGCCCAAACTTGACATCATCCCAGAAGTTAGACATACAAGCAGAGCTACTGAAATTTTGAAAGTCTTTGGCATTATCACCGAGCGAGCTCGGTTGTACTACGCTTGTTCATCACAAGATCAACACTGGCTCCAATGCTCCCATTTGACACAACCCTAGGCATATTTCTGTTGCACAATGTGCTGAGATCGCAACCCAAGTGGAAGATATGTTACAGAATGGCATCGTATCCCCCTCGTTTAGCCCTTGGTCATCCCCAGTAGTTCTCGTGAGAAAAAAAGATGGCACCATGCAGCTCTGCGTGGACTATCGTCGCCTAAACAGCATTACCAAGCTAGATGTATAACCTCTTCCCCCCTTCAACGACGCCTTAGACAGACTTCACGGGGCTAAGTATTTTATGACACTCGACCTCCTATCCGGCTATTGGCAGGTGTCTTGACGAGAACGATGCAGAGAAGACGGCCTTCATAACACCCAACGGCCTGTACCATTTTAATCGTCTTCCATTTGGGCTCTCTAATGCACCTGCCATGTTTCAACGACTAATGGACCGAGTCCTCGGACACTTAAAGTGGTCGATTACATTGGTGTACCTGGACGACATCATCGTTTATGCACCGACCTTCTCCGAACACCAACGGCGACTGGAGCTCGTCTTGCTCGCCCTAGATGATGGTGGGCTCCGCATCAAACCTTCGAAGTGTTTCTTTGGATATTCTCAGGTCACCTACTTGGGTCATGTTGTGAGTGCCCACGGCATCAACCCCGACCCTTCATAGTTTCAAGCTTTGGCCAGCATTCTGCCTTCTACAAAGGTCAAAGAAGTTAAAAGCCTTTTTGGGCTTCGCCTCCTAATTCCGTCATCCCTGGCTTCACCACTCGTGCTGCAGCCCTCAACGAACTTATGAAGAAATATCAACAGTAGCATTGTGGCCCCTACCAGGAATCAGCCTTCCAGGACATTAAGGAGGCCCTGACGACTCCACTGACACCTGCGCACTGTCAAGACGATACCCATAGCAACATCCACGCTGACGCCAGTAGTCTTGGCCTTGGGGTGGTTCTTCTTCAGCCCAACTCTGAAGGCAACGAGAAACCCGTTGCCTATGGCAGTCGCCGCCTCAGCAAACCACAGTCGGTACCACGCTTCCGGACTTGAGTGCCTCGCCGTAGTCTGGGCCAGTGAGAAGTTCCATCCTTACGTCTACGGCAAGCATTTTACTGATGTCACTGACAACGTTGCACTGCGCTGGCTCCAAACAAAAAAAGACCTCAATGCCAGACTCGCACGGTGGGCCCTCAAACTTCAAGACTACGATTTTACAGTTGTTCATCGTAGCAGTTGGTCTCACCAAGACACAGATTACCTTTCAAGCAACCCTGTCAATGCAAATTACCCTGCACCGGCATTTGCAGCGCTCGATCTTCAAAATGGGCAATCAAAGGATGCCGAAATATGTGACAATGTCAGGCACCTTTCCAGTGACACAAATACAGTCGAGGCCATTTATAAGGAACTTGAGCGTCATGCGGCTTTCGTTCATTATATCCCGAAGTTCGTAGTAAATGTAAAACAGCCAAAAGAAAAGTTGCAGGTCAAAACTAAATTTATTATTTTTTTTTTGCAAAAGAGTCTGTTATAGTCGTTTGTTTCTGCGGTGCAGATCCGATGAGGGCGGGCTAAAGAAGCAACGTGTTCTTCACCGAGGCCTTTGGCATAGACAAGTTGTCTTAGTTTATCAATGTAGCCCATTTCTACAGCCGCAATTATGGGAGCTGGCTCGAAAATTTCGTCGTAATTGTCATACGATTCCTCAGAGTTGCTCTTCATTAACAATGCTCTCCTCCGTGCACGGTTCCACAGTGTCAGCAGCATCGTCTGCAGAAATGAAATTGTCCCAGCCAATGTCATGATCCCTTACGTCGCTGTTGACAACGGGCTGCCACAAATCACCGCCAGACTGGTCATCTTCAGAGGCCTCGGGCTCGGCATCAGGCTCTAAATGGATGAAGCTGGCCTTGCGGAAACAGTTCCTTACGCAAGTGGGCATCACCTACGCATAGGCAGCCTTCACCATCTCGACGGCTGAATAGAGTGACACACGAAGTGGCAGATTGGCTGCCAGGCAGTCAACGGCAATGAGCAAGTGCTCCAAAATGCGGCGCCTATACGATGCCTTGAAAGCAAGTATTATACCTAGATCAAGCGGCTGCACCTTTGGTGTGGTGTTGGGTGGCAGAAAAAACAGGGTCACTGCCGTCATCGAAGTCTGCATGTGATGCGTAGAGAAATTGTCAACCACGAGCAGCACGCGCCGGCCTTGCTTCTGCATGTCACGGTCCAACTCCCCCAGCCACTCTGTGAACAAGTCATGAGTCATCCAGCATTGTGCCTGTAGCGCACGGGGACATAGCTCCCGAAGCAACGCGGCTTCCTTGATTTCCTGATTACAAAGGGCACGTGCCAGTCGCTGCCATCCATAATCGTGCACAGAAGCACTATGACGCACAACTTACTGTGCTTCCCGCCAGTGCATGTGTCGCCTTTCATGGCGTGAGTTTTATCTGGCAACATTTGATAGAATAATGCAGTTTCGTCTGCATTATAGACGTCTCGCTCCCCATAGCTTGAAATAGTTGCTCTGTTTTTTTCAAGCCAAGTAGCAACGTCTTCATCACTTGCTGAAGTCACCTAGCTGACAATTGATTTAAAAGCTATGGCATGCCGTACCTGGAACCGATGTAGCTAGCCATTGCTTGGGCAGAATTCAGGAAAGTACAATAGAAAAGTGAAGTCCTTGGCTTTGCCAAGCATCATTGGTCCACTTAAAGGAATGTTCCGAGCATGTGCGTCGACAAACCACTTCAGCAGCGTGTCCTCCACGTCTGCATAGGTGGCCTTCCGCAGACGTTTTCTGTGCGTCAAGCTGGGGTCAGAACTGGAGATCATTTCCTTTTCTTCAGGATTGTGGATATTGTTGATTTTGACACGTTGTACTCCTTTACCAACTCACGGTTCTTTAAGCCCTAGGAAAGTTCGGTCAAAATGGCACACTTTGTTGCCATGGCCAGCGCTTTTCGTTTTGTGCCAGTCGCATGTGTGGCAAGCATCCCGTCTGCCATCCTGAACACTACGACATTAGATCAGAGCACTCACACCTCACGTACACACAGCAAAAAGCAAGACGTGCACACGTGACAACCAGCCCAAAGAACATGGTACATAGGAAGAGATGGCTGTTCTAGGCCTGTGCGCATTGAGAAGAAACTTCTGGAATTCGAGAGAGAAGCGAAGTACATTTCAACCACCCGGGAGAGAAGGGGAGGAGGCCAGCACAAAGATGTTCAGGGGAGGGGCACACACACACACACACACACACACACACACAGACATACAGACAGAGAGACATCAGGGTGACAGGCGAAGGAGTTGCGATAAAGAGGCAAGGGAGAACTGAGTTGTGAGTGCTGCGAGGATGGGTGGGAGGGCGACCTTGGAAGCAGACGTGGATAACTTGCGGGAGGAGGATTGTTCGGGCAGCTCACTCAAGAGACCCGTTAATCACGTAGTCAGGCATGCTCACACTGGTTCGCACGAGAGGAGGTTAGAGAAAACAGCCCGCGCGTAGGGGGTCGAAATGTTATCTCAACTCTCCTCGCGGCGCCTGTCAGGAAAAAAGGTGTGCCGCCACTGCCGCTAGGAACCTCGTTCAAGAAGCAGCCAGCAACGAAAGGGGACGCAAGTACAGCGATCGCAAAACAGGGCAGGTTGACGGCGGTCTCTTGTTATGTGCGCAGTCTGCGCATTGTGCTCTTAGCAACTCCCCTCCATTCGTTTCCAGCAGGAAGCCGTCGGAAGCGGTGCTTCGGGCAGTCACCCGAGCATCGAGTGCGTTCGTTGTAACCGATCGGCAAGACCGAAATACGTTCACTGTATGTGCGACTTTGTGCCATTTAAATAATGTGTATTTTGACGATCACGTGCATATTGTTCGTTGTAAGCGAAAGTTCGTTTTATGTGGCGCCGTTATATGTGGGCTCCACTGTACAGCTAAGCGCCGCTTCAGGTAACCTTGTCAGTGTATAGATTCCAGTGTATTCCAGTGTATAGATTTACCATCGATGTGCGGGAAGCGAGTCCTACGTTCCCGTTGTGCCTGTGGCTATGCGACCATCAGTACTTTTTATGTGTCATGATGCCCCCTCTGCTGGCCACACAGGCCAGCAGAAAACCCTGGCTCATATTAGGGAAAAGTTTCGGTGGTCTGGTATGCATGCTGATGTGTACTTGTACATGTCATCCTGCACCATCTGTCAAGCCCGTAAAGTCATCACAAACCCACATCATGTGCCTGTACAACTCGTCGCACCTCCTGATGAACCTTTCGATGTCGTGGGCATCGATCACATGGGCCCATTCCCTCGCAGCAAGCACGGCAACAAATTTGTAATCGCAGCCACGGACTACCTGACCAGGTGGGTTGAAGTACGGGCCGTTCCAAACTCTGCAGCCTCCCATATTATTACCTTTATAAATGAGTGCCTCATATACTGGCATGGCATGCCGCAGTTGCTGATTTCCGACCATGGCATGCCATTTATGTCACGAGCCTTCAAAACATTCTTGTCTTAACACGGAATACATCATGCTGCAGTGTCCCCTCTGCATCGGTAGACAAATGGATTTGTCGAGTGCACCAATCTCACCATAAAAGACATAATTTCATCCTACGTCTCTAGCACGCACGACAACTGGGATGACTACACTGCTGCTGCAGTGTTTGCTCTAAACACGTCCCAGAAAGAAGTTACTTGTGAAACACCATTTAAACTGCTCTACGGGAGGACGCCAAGGTTACCACAAGAACACCTTCTCGGTCTGGACATGTCTTTGAAGGAATGTCCCGCAATAATAGACTCTGTGACAAGCTAGCCTCCAAGCTCGGCTAGCAATACTATATCACCAAGCACAGTACAAGTCTTCTGAGCACAGTCCTGCTAGTTCTTTCCAACCGGATAATTTAGTCATGGTTAGGCGGACAAGGGGAGAGGACAAGTGTAACAGTTACAAAGAACGGCGCTTATGAAAGAAGTGGGAGATTGGCTGAGGGAGAAAGAGGATGAGGAAGTGATTCGAGGGAATGGCCATCGTTTGAGTGTTCAGGGGAAATATAATGTGCTTATCTGTTTGGTTTATTTGTTCTGCTACAATATGCACTTGCTGGCTTTGAAACAATAAGACAACGAGGAAGTTTCTTATGGATAACATATTCGAATTGCACCACGTAACTATGTGGATGCCAGCTTTAAAAGATGAGGCATTCAAGGCAATTTGCCACTTTGCACATTATATAAGCAATGTTCAATGCTTACTGAAGCTCTCAACTCCTTATACTTTAATATTTCTTCACGCAGGCCACCCATCACTAAAATGCTTTAGGCCAGATGGTGGTCGTGCAACTCACTGTTGATAAATTGTTGGACTTGCTGGTTAAGCATCAAGCAAGTGATGATTTCTTGTGTTCTGCCATTGTTTTTCTTCTAAGTTTTATTGGGGAACTGCTCTGTGTATTGGCAACATTATTTAATTTCTCCTCTCATATGCATGCTCTTTTTTTGGAACTATATTCTAGGTAATTTAAATAAGACGCATTATCTTTTTGTCCATCTTGAATGCTGCAAAGATGGACCAGTATTGTCATCAATTATGTTAAACACATGTGTCATATGGTCATTATGTGAACGCATTTTGTATATTGGTATGAATGCTTGTACCAACATAATTCAACCCACTCCTGTAAAAGTCCTGATGGCATTGACAGTATCACGAAACAAATAAAGTTAATAAAAAGAATACCATGCGATTTCTATTCTGCAGTCAAAAACAAAATAATTGCATGTCATGGACATAGAACATGTTGAGTGTTGTGAGCAGTACAACAGAGCGTGACTGACATAACCAAAACGGACAGTCAAGGCCATAACAGGCCTTGAAAGAGCAGCACATCTCGCGTGCCAGCAGACAAATACCTTGAAAAGTACTTTGTAAAGGATGAATTCAGCATGGCAAGTAGGATGAGCAACTGACTTTGGTCCCATTCAAATGTACCGTCTGTTTTCACTATGTGTTGCCTTTGCTGTGTTGCGGGCAGCAAATTAACAAACAGGGAATGGATCAAGGCCTCATTTTTTTTGTTAGACACAACCAAATGAATCTGACAGACAATGAGTTCAAGGATGGCATAGTGCAGTTTTACCTATAGTGTAGTAATTATGACATAAATGGTATGGAATTGAAGTGAATGAAAAACACGTCCGTCATTAGTAGGGACCAAACCTACGACCTTCCGATAACACGTTCCATGCTCTAACAACTGACCTACAACAGCGCGGTCATTCATTCGTCTGCTTTATAGGGTATTTCTGTACATTTAATTCTGGAAGTGTTAGTCAGCACCACTGTGCCATGGTGGCGAGTGCGGAACACTCTTTTTGCCAGAATGTGTCACGTAGTATGTGATCTTAATACGAGACGACTACTGACCAATAAACCCTCACATGCTATCTAAACGTACCAAGTCTGCCAGAATGAGACCCAGACTAAGAAACAATGAAAGGAGAATGGATCAAGGGCTTGTTTTCTGGTAGCCACAACCTAATGAATCCAATTGATGACGACGCTAAGGAAGGCATAGAGAAAATTAAAAAGAAAGTTTTTGGTAACATTTAATACGCAGTTGAGTGCCCACACCTTCTAAATAAGTTTCAATACACAAGGAATTCTATGGGCTCATATGCTTTCATGGTTTAATGACAGCATCTGTGGCCACTGCATGGGAAAATAGTTTGCCACACTCCCTACTGGCATGCTTCAATGAATTTAGTGCAGCGCAAAGCAAAATAACCGTTCTTGCGAAATGAGCACATTTAGCAGCTTCAAACCAAACGTCCTTACACACATAACTTGAGCAGTGTTTGTAAAAGACAACATGCATAATCAAAGCTTTCATACTTCACAACACATGTGCCCATCACTGAAAGCAGCTGCAAAATAAAATAATCACACTAAATTATATGTTAGTATGTTAGCAGTTCTACAAAAAGTAACCATGACATTTCCATTTTAACAGTGAAGCTGTCCTAGGTAAAGCCTGCGCGATCTGACGTCAGATGACCGATGTCATGCAGGACGAAAAATCAGAAAATCAGACCCGCTCTTGCTCTTGACCCACTATAACATGGTGACACTCTTGCTCTCAGCCCACAACAACATGGTGGTGGTCCTGCAAAGCCCGATGTATGACATTTCTAGCACACTTCACTCTTGCAATTTACCCACTCTTGCCCTCAGCCCACTGCCACATGCAGTGGGCCGATCCTGAAGGCAGTGCACCATGTGAGGTGCAGAAAAGTTCAGGCACCATGGGGAGTGAATGTGCATACATGTCTGTGCACATGTGTTTGTGCATTTAGATCAAAGTTGCGAGTTCGATTCCCACAGCCGTGGCTGTTAATAAACTGCACGTTAATAAACCACAACTGGGTGGTTCCACGTAAGATCGAACAAAGCATGGCTGGTCACCCTCTTAAATTTATTTCAAAATTTTATATATTGCTGCCCGATGAGTGGAAAGAAGAGATCCGCAGTTGGTTTTGCTAGTAAAAATTTTTTCGAAGCGCCGGGAGTCAATAATTACGAAGAGGTGGAGTGCCGCGCTTACCCGCTCTTCTGTTTTGGCCAACTTTGGTTATTAATTACACAAGCCATACTAAGGTTAGAAGGCTGAAATTTATTTCAGTAATTATATGCATGCTTTTGCTTGTGTTCAATTATTTTTGCTTTTTATGGGGAGCGTAGATATTTTTATAAATATCCTCAAAATCAGCCCAGGAAGCATTTTTCTGTACTTTGCAGGCTTATATCTCGAAAAAGGCTTGTGGCAGAGAGGCGAAAATTCCGCATTACGTTCTAAGCATACTTGTTTGTCAAACTGCAAAAGAATATATTTATATGACTTTTCAATCAAGAGATACGGGCGGGCTAACTTCAGAAAAACACCGAACAATGGAAATTTCTGACAATTAAAAAAAACCCCATTTTTGATATTTTTAAAACTGTACACTTATTCTCCTTCACATTGGCTTTCACAATCACCAAAAACATATTGCATAATTTTGTTCCACTGGGAGTTTCAGGCCGTCGAATTAGACCCTTACGGAAGGCTCAGCGAACCATGCACGTCTGATTATTCTGACATTTGTGATCGCGTACGGCTTTTCAATTTTGGCATGATAATGTGCCTGGTCATTTATGTCTGAACGCTGCATATTAGCTGTGAGGGACACAATAATGAATGATTAGGGGTCAGTTTTGTACGCGTGGGGTTCTTTGATGCGCTGCGGTATCGGAGCACAGACAGATATTTTCCGCCTTTACCTCAGCAAAAATGCAGTAAGAACTCAATGCGTAGCTATGATTCCCCCCCCCCCCAAAAAGAAAGAAAGTTCCAGGCCTTCGAATTAGACCCTTATGGAAGGCTCAGCGAACCATGCACGTCTGATTATTCTGACATTTGTGATCGCGTACGGCTTTTCAATTTTGGCATGATAATGTGCCTGGTCATTTATGTCTGAACGCTGCATATTAGCTGTGAGGGACACAATAATGAATGATTAGGGGTCAGTTTTGTACGCGTGGGGTTCTTTGATGCGCTGCGGTATCGGAGCGCAGACAGATATTTTCCGCCTTTACCTCAGCAAAAATGCAGTAAGAACTCAATGCGTAGCTATGATTCCCCCCCCCCCCCCCCCCCGCCAAAAAAAAGAAAGAAAAGAAAAAAAAGGATAAAAATGCAATAAGCAAAGAGCGCTTTCCAAATAATCTTTAGAAAAATGGAAAATTTGTGAAGGTCAAGAAGAACCACTTCATTAAACCATGTTTCTGGGCTGAAGTTGTTTATTCCATTGATTAGACTGTTCAGACTTCTTCATTCATGTACACGTAACTCCTTCCAAGCAGACCCGGCTATTGGTGCCACGTCCAAGCCAGGAGATGCTTTCGTTGACGTGGATAGCTGCCAGGCATGCCAAGACCATGGGACGCGGGTACTCTCATCCACTCTTCCTTCTTTAACTCGCGGAAGGCAAGAACTTTTTTCTTCAACGTGTATTAGATGCACACCTTTCAGTTTCTCTGATAAAACGGTTACAAAGCCTCTGGCTGTCCGAATTGCACTTTCAGGGTTGTTGAGCATTGCCTGATGCTTGACGAGACCTCCGACTCCATCACATGCGTTTTTCCTGTGTCCAGCTGCTGAGAATACCCATTGGGTACCGGGATAACAGCTCTTCCTGAACTCGAAAAGCTGATATCTATTTTTGAAATGACTGGTGGCTCCATCACTCACATGTCACATTGGAGCAAACCGGCAGGTTGTCGTCCACCCACTCTTTCACTTTCGCTAGAGCCAAGCAGGTGTGAGCGGAGTCGCGGCTCAAGTCGTCACTAACAACAGCGAAACTCCTCGTAGATTTTCTCGTTGTGACCACGCATGTAAAGACGCATACTTGCTGCTTGTGCCAGTGGTATGCCTGAACTTCATCAGGAAGCATGACAGTCCAGTTTTCGTCAAAATCAAAGTGCAATACAATGCTTCCACGCTGCGTCCATTGCTTTTCCTCGTATATGGCTCTACTTTGTGTCAGTAGTTGTGCATGATCCACCTTACCACCAATACTCGAAGATTATTTAAAAAAGTGTCAGCACCCAAAACTTTTTTCACAAGGACGCCTGCCTCCCACATTGCTAGTAATATTTATTCGTCTTTTGCGATATTAAGTTCATCCAGTGTCAGGGACCTGCCTTTTGGACACTGATTGCATTTGCCTAAAAGGCACTCCGATGGTGACGGAATACAAATGAACGCTGAGTGAAGCTCATCAGCATCGATTCTGTGGCCAGTAATGTTCTCAACAGCGGCAAGGCAAAGCTTATAGTTGGCCCGAATTGCACAAACACACACATCATGCTGGGGATAACATTTTACCCGGCGCAGTCGCAAGGTGTAGAATCTAATCTAAGATAGGTGTGCGCGTCCGTCTGCCAATTGTTTTGCTTTTGTTTCCTTTGGCGTTTTATACCCTGCTTTGCCACTGGAGTGCCAAGTTCATGCGTTCTACTGATCGCAAGTGGCGGTGCACAGTTTCTCTGGCGGCAGCGGCTGTCAACCGCATGCGTGAAGCAAGCGCTCATAGCTACCTGATAGTGTTTTGATCTTGCTTCCATCTCCGCCTTGTTATCAGCGCCTAAGTGCGGTGTGAACAAAAGGAAGAATGGATAGCGAATCTCCAGTCCACACGCGTTGAAGTTACCGAAGAAGTGTTTGGAACACTTTTGGTCTGAGGAGGCGAAAAGGAGCTCTGAATGTGCCTCTCTTAGAGCATCTGGGGGGTGTGCGCACCTGCTTGCTAGCCCCGCGCTCATGGCTGCTCGGGTGACCAAATCGCTTCGAAATTGACACCATCAGTGCCACCAACACCTTTTTTTGGTGCTGCTGGCCTCTTAAGGACCAGAAATTCAATTCTATCTTCATTCTATACACTCAGCGGGCAAGAAGTCAGATCAACAACAATTGCCTATCATTGCGTAAGGGTCTAATTCGACAGCCTGTAACTCCTAGTGGAACAAAATTATGCAATATGTTTTTGGTGATTGTGAAAGCCAATGTGAAGGAGAATAAGTGTATAAAGTTTAAAAAATATCAAAAATGGTTTTTTTTTAATTGTCGTCAGAAGTTCTCATTGTTCTGTGTTTTTTTTTTTTTGAAGTTAGCCCGCCCGTATCTCCTTTATTGAAAAATCATATAAATATAATACTTTGCAGGTTGACAAACGAGTATGCTTAGAACGTAATGCGGAATTTTCGCTGCTCTGCCACAAGCCTTTTTCGAGATATAAGCCCGCCAAGTAGAAAGAAATATGCTTCCTGGGCTGATTTTGAGGATTTTTATAAAAATATCTACGCTCCCCATTAAAAGAAAAAAATAATTGAACACAAGAAAAAGCACGCATATATTTACTGAAATAAATTTCAGCCTCCTAACTTTAGTATAGCTTGTGTAATTAATAACCAAAGTTGGCCAAAACAGAAGAGCGGGTAAGCGCGGCACTCCACCTTTTCGTCATTATTGACTCCCGGCGCTTCGAAAAAATTTTTACTAGCAAAACCAACTGTGGATCTCTTCTTTCCACTCATCGGACAGCAATATATAAAATTTTGAAATAAATTTAAGAGGGTGACCAGCCATGCGTTGTTCAATCTTTCGTGGAATCACCCAACTATACATTAATTCGAATTCGATTCATTAGGGTAGTAGGCTAGGCATACTAAGACAAGGAAAGAAACAAAGAAAAAGAAAGGACGACCTGACTGGGATGAGCATCTCTGGGTAAATTAACAGCTTCACAGTTCGACCATCTTCGCAAAGTGAAAGGGGTGGTGAAGTTTTTTTTGTTTTTTTTTTTCTTGCAGCATGGTCTGCTTCCAGAGGCAGCAGTGCATGTTGCTTTGGGCAGTTTCTGCACATGACCACTTAAAGTAAATCTTCTATGGAAAACGGGTGGGCAGCCGCCTTCTGTTAGTTTCTGCACCAAGCAGCAGTTTCACATTATGCAGACATAATCCCCAACACATGATGTATGAATCATGTTTGTTTGCAGTGTTGAAATCTAGTGAGGAATCTTTAAAATTCTGCACATGCATGTGCACATACACACACATGCAAAGAAAAGGCTCACCAGATCTAGCTGGTCCATGAGGGCTTCAAGACGAACAGAAGAATCCATCCCTTTCTTCTGGATGTAGAAGTGGTGTACACTATATATTTGTGACACATATACAACGTAATGTTTCCCCTCTTCAAGGTGGTCAGGTTGTGGATATGGGTCGTCGGGCACAAAAAGTGGAGGGCTTCTGAGTCGGTCTACTGTAGGTAATGATGTAGTCAATGCTGCCATAATCATTTGTTCAAGTTCATCAACTTCACAGGAATCTGAAGGTGCACTGCTGTCAGCTATTTCTACATATTCAGCTATATCAGGATTTCTTGATGCTTCAGTAGCACTCATTTCCCTGAGAGCACTGACTAGTGGTGCCTTATCAATCACTGAAGCAGTTTTACTTGCTGAGGCAGTTTCATTTGCTCGGGCCCCTTCATTTGCTTCAGGTACCCTGGTTGCTCCTGCAGTTTTGATCGGAACAGTTTCACGGGTCCCCTCCGGCAGGTGACACTTGAGCAGAAACTGCCCTGTGAACGAGAGGCAAATGTATTCATACTATCAACACACTGCTCTGCAATAATGTTTGCAGCTTGTCTACAAAGCTAGCATTATCATATTAGATAATGCGAACAATAAATTTTAGTCAGAAGCTGCTAGATAGGAATTGTAATGGCACTACAAGGTTCAACAAAAACAATGCACTGAGTACCATTTCGGAATGCGTGATAAGCTAACCGTTACACTTCTTGCTTTTGCTCCTCCAAGTACACTTGGAGGGCTGTGCAGCTTAAGTGATGTCTGCAGCTCCTGTGTAATTTCAACCTTAAAGATGCCATCGGCCTTTCTTAATCACCACAGACAATTTCGTGTCACACGCAGGAGTTCATGTTTTGACCGAAGATGTGGCTACTGATGCTAAACCCCTTTCAACACTAACTCGGCCATGGCTTAAAGCAAGGAGGATTTTGACAACACCTCAGTGGTTCAAGCATGACGCACCAAACTTTAAATTGCTGCAAGAAAAGGGAAAGAAAAAAAAAACACGCTCAGCAAAATCCACTAAACCTAGCCTACTGAATCGATTCAAGGACCTTCCACGACTTCTAAAAATTCAAGGGTTTTCAAGGCCTTGAAAATGGAACTTCAGAAATCAAGGGTTTTCAAAGACCATATAGAAGTAAAGCAACAGAACTTGTCAGGAAGTTCTGCAAGAGTAATATGTGGATGAGAGAGTAAAGAAACTTCTGCTCTCCCTTATCTAATAACCCACAACTGCATGTTATGTCACATAATACAGCAATTATTGTTTACATCACTGAGTCATCTTAATAGCTTTCTCAATCAAAACATGGTAGGGTAATTAGCAACAATGAAAAACCACCACAGTGCATTTGTCCATGGAATAAGAGTGCTTATTGTGCCAAAAGCCATTTTATGTAGCATGTAGTGCTACATAAAATGCTGCTGCATGTAGTGAGCTGTTAACAAGTAAACATTGTATAAATGAACACTACATGTGGTCACCTTGTCAAGCCAAATCTGAAGCGAACAAGTAATGACAGCGAGCATTAGAAGTGCTGACATGACTACGAATTTTCATGTTGTTGCTCTAAATAAATACACTGGTATCAAAAACCCCCAAAGTATTATGGTGCATTGGACCACATTGAATATACTGTAATGTACTGGTTACTCTGATGTTCATAATGCCGCCAAGGCATGGCAAACGGACCACACCCAAAACAAAGCACAAGTCGCACTCAAGAAGGAACTCCACAAGCGATGATGGAAAAAATCCATGTGAACTCTAGGTTTGCAGTGGCTAGCACCTCATGAAGGGCTCCATACGGGACACATGGACAACCTCAGCAGTGCGAAAGCAGCCGTCACTGGGAACAATAGCCAGGGCCAGACGATAGTTAACCTGGGATGGTTATGATGATGAAAAGACTATTTGATCATCCAGCGGCCGACTATCCTATCCCCGTGAGGGGAGGGCTCTCCCAGGCCCTGCCCCCTGGTTTCCCAGGCCCCGCAGTGACACACCACTAGTACTTAACTGGGGATATTTATTTATTTATTTAGAAAAAAACTGCCAGTCTGAGTGCCAGACTTTGGGCAGGGGTGGGCGATACAATGTTGTAAGATAGCCGATACAATGCTAAAAGATAGCCGATACAAGATACAAAGATAGCCGATACAACGCTAGAAAAAAGAAACATGAAATACGGTCCACAATCCCGTGACCGTGACATAGAAAATAGTACAAAAAAGCCATCAAAAAAAAAGAGAGAAAAGAGAAGAAGAAGCGCACACTGGGTCAAAAAGTGAAAAGAAGTGGCACCAAATATCAACTGTAGTCGAAATAAAATCAGAAACACTACAAAAGTACACTCTAAGACTCTGCAGGAGCTGATGAACCGAAGCTGGAACTTGTCGCACAAGCCTAAAACATGAACTAGTGCTCCACGCAGAACTTCTTCACCAGGATGGAAGAATAGAACGTGATGAGAGGCATTCTGTTCTTCCATCCTAGTGCTGCTTGTGGTGCTGTTGCCATGCTTCAGTGTTAATGCATGCGAGCTAGCAACAACGGAGGGGCCGGGTCACATATTCTTCAGTGGAGGATGGAGATCGACGTACAGGAGGCGCAGAGAAAAAGATGTCAAGATAGGAAGAGAGCAAACAACAATAGACAAGGTAGAATGGGGAGTCACCGGTCATGCGCTGTACAGCAGTATTGTAAGCAAAAGCCACGAAGAGTGAAACTGCATCCCAGTTCCTGCGATCAAGTTCAATGTACACGACTATCATGTCATACAGCATTCGATGAAACTGCTCGGTCGGGCCTTTGGTCTGAGGATAGTAAATGGACCTTGTCTTATGGGTGGTTCTGGTGGCTCTGAGCATCCGTCTACAGTGGAACCCCGTTCATACGTTTTTCAGCGGACGGGCGGGAAAAAACGTAACAGCCGGGAAAACGCAAGAGTGAGGAAAGCTCCCAAAATGAATGAGAACAGGGCCGCTTTGATTTCAAACAATTTATTTCAGCAAGGTGAGCCATCTAGGTCGCTGACCAATAATCCGGACAGCCGCGCAGTACCACCAGTGCCAACATAGGCTTATTGTGATAAAACCTGCTGATATTTCGGCCGGTTTCTAGCTCTAAATTCGATAATTCGGACTCTGTTCGCGGCTGTCGAGCGCAGTGAATGGGCCGCCATTATAGCCTTCGGCGCCCCGATGAGAGAAAGTATGGCCTCAGAGATCACAATCAAAACTGTGATCATTGAGGTTTAGTTCCAGCGTAATGTTGAGGCCCGTGTGCTGTGCGATGTCAGTGCACGTTAAAGAACCCCAGGCGGTCTAAATTTCCGGAGACCTCCACTACGGCGTCTCTCATAATCAGAGCTGGTTTTGGGACGTTAAACCCCACAAATCAATTAGTTCCAGCGTGACGCGCCAATTTTGGAGGCAAGTCGCCCCCGTCACTGCGATCACCGCATCCTGTTCCGGCACCCCGCGCTTGGTCTGTGATTGCGAGTACGGCTGGTCTGCTGGTCGCGTCGGGTCCGCGATCGCTCGATAGCGCTTTTACGTTCCGTCTTCAGTGCTTGTTAACCGTATTTACCCACATAATTTGCACCCTCGCATAATTTGCACACCCCTGACATTTAGCCAGCAATACAAAAAAAAATTTCTCGTATATTTTGCGCTCACCGTCCGGCCCAAACCAGCTCGCCGGCGAGGGCACGGACGTAGACTTTGGACAGCCGCGCGGCCGCGCCCCTCGCTGCACGGGCGAGCACAGTCATACGCAAAAGGGGCTGCGAGTGCGATGTTCCTTTTTGCGATTCTTTTCTCCGGAAGCCCCCAGAGCCCAAAGTGCGGTCGCTAGAATAAAAGCACTCGAGTGGGGGCGACGAAAACGGCTGAAGCAGAGATCAAACGCGCCCGGCACATCTCCGTCGCTCGGAGGCGATAACATCACCCCTATCAGATCACCTGCCGTCGAAGCGGGGAGGAAACGCCCCGCCCGTCTGTAACGAGCATGAAAAGACGCAAAAGCGGGAGGGGGGGGGGAGTGTCGCTCGGCTGCCGAGCGATCCCATGGCTGCCGAGATAGCGCTGGCGCTATCTCGGCAGTCATCAGTGGGCGGCGATTCCTGCAAGCGTGACCAAGACTGTCAAAAGTAAAATCAAAATAGCGATGCCCAGGCGGGTACGGCGTGCCAGGTTGCGACGCATCATGCGGGAACACGCCCACAGTTGCAACGTAACAGCGGGGTTTGCAATACATGGGACCCTATGGGAGCTACACGGGGACCGATGAAAAACAACGTAACAGCCGGGAAAACACAGCTGCGAGGAACGTAACAGCGGGGTTCCACTGTACAATGCAGGAGGAAGGCTTTTCCGTGGTCCCTCAGGAGAATCCCAGGAGCACCGTGACACAGCATTATGGCTTGAAGTATGAACGCAGCAACTTGACAAGCTGAGGCGGAACTCACGGAAGCTGTTTCGCCAAAGCACGTCAAGTGGTCAACTACTCTTATAATCCATCGATTACCAGTGGGAGTGGCTGGAAGAGGACCATACAAATCAATGCCAACGATTCCAAATGGTTGCAACAGACACAGGACCAACTGCAGTTGGCCACTTGGGGCTGACGTAGGAAGCTTGACGCTGACAAAGTGCACAGGAAGTGACATACCTCGCTGCACTAGCAGAAAAGACAGGCCAGTAAAAACGACCTTTGATGCGCTCATAGGTCTTCTGGAAACCAAGGTGACCAGCAGTCATGTCATCAGGAGAAGCCTGAAGGACATGAGACCGGAGAGAATGAGGGAGGACGGACACCCAGCGCTGACCATCAGGGTGATATACATAGCAGTACAGGACATGGTTGTCAATCTTAAATTGCATCAGCTATCAAATGAAGGCGAACGTTAGGTGGGCACAAAGCTCCTTGAAGGCGGTCGATCAGGCAACGGAAATAAGAGACAGCAAGTTGGTGAGCTTGAAATGAGCTGTTGTCATTATGAGATGTCTAGTCCACAATGGTTAATGACAAAGCATACAAGCGGGAAAAATGCGAGAGCTTGTCAAGGAACGTAGTCGGAGAAGTGTTCCATAGTGGCACAGGAAGTGGACAGCAAGAAAGCATGTCTACATCCTGGTGTTTTTTACCGCATTTCTATCATGGTGAGTCATATTCTCGTAGACAAAGAATCCATCTACCCAGAAACCCCTATAAATTTTTCAGCATCGAAAGCCAGCATAAGGCGTTATGACCTGCAACAATCGTAAAATGGTGCCCGTGAAGATAAGGGCAAAACTTATGCACATACCAAACGACAGCTACACATTCGTGCTCTGTGATCGTGCAATTCTCCTTGGAGTTTGTCAGGACACAACTTGCATACCCGATGACCCTCTCACCTAAAGCTTTGTCTCACTGTAGTAGAACGCCACCAATGCCGCACCCACTAGTATCCGTACGCAGGAGGGTAGGGGTAGTTTCATCAAAATGGTGAAGCACTGGTTCTGATGTGAAAGTGCGCTTGAGTTGGGTGAACGCTTATTCATATTCGATAGAGCATACAAATGGAACATTAGAACCAAGCAATTTGTGCAGAGGTGAAGCTACTAAGGAGAAATCTTGTATAAATTGGTGAAAATAGGAAGTGAGATCTAGGAAACTGTGTAAATCTCTTTGTCTTTTCAGAGTGAGAGAAGTGTGGGACTGTCGAAATCTTGTCAGAGTCATGACGAATGCTGTCCTTGCTCACTGTGTGACCTAACAGCTTAATTGCGTTGCTCACGAAATGGCATTTCTTGGTGTTTAACTGCAGTCCAGCATTGGCTAGGCACCTGAGAGTTTCGTCCATAAGTTTTAGGCGAGAGAAGGTTGAAGAGAAAGCAACAATATTTTCCAGGTAACACAAACAAGTCTCCCACTTCAGGCCACGAAGAACAGTGTCAATCATTTGCTTGAACGTTGTGTGCAAATACGCTGGCAGTCATACAAGCCAAGTGAGTTAACAGTGGTTGCTCAGATAAGAAGGAACAGGCACAAGCGTAACCGCAGCCCCTTGTCCATATGTTGGCGGAGTTGTAGAGGTACGAAGGTCCGAGTACACAGCACCAGCCATTGACACCAATCCTTCTTGACAAGGTCTCACAAATTGGTCTTAAAGGTTAGAGAAGGCAGTGATGCTGGTGCGAAGCCGAGAGCCTGTAGTTCTCCTCAGATGAGTGCACACATCACTGCGCATATCAAGGGGTCATCGGTGGTGTTGTTGCCATTGTCTGGCTGCAGCCACACAGGTTCGAGCTCGTAGAGGCGTCGGCAAGTAGTAACTATGTCAGTGATGACAGTGGTATTCTTGATTACCAGAGCATTGAATGCGATAACCCTGATGCCTTTCAGGATGTGGTGAACTATCCAATTTGGTCATGGCGGCATACACGCAACGAAAAAGAGCAAGGACATCCTCGATGTATGAGGTGTAAGATTCGCCAACTTCTTGCTTGCGAGTGTAAAGGGACCTTTTTGCAAGGATGTGGTATAACTTGAGTAGATCATCCCACTGGTTAGCCAAACTTGCTTGGTAGTAGTCGTCGAGTTAATTCTCGAGGTTTCACCACGAAGGCCAGTGAACAGAAGGGAACACGCTGGCGGCCACTGACAATCCAATGCATGGATGCTGTGGTAGTTGAGGCTGAGGTAGTAGACAGATTTAGTGCCTGTTGGCTGGTCTTGTGACATGCTGGTGGGCAGCTGGCACAATCGGTGACCCAATCGAAGTGCCAGGTGGTGGAAGGGGAAGGCAGAGGATGGAGGACCAAACAGCACTCTCCACCACTTGTAATGTGCCGGTTACTCCAAGGTTTATTATGCCTCTAAGGCACGGTGAACCAACCACACCTAAACCAATGGCCACACTCAGTCAGAAACCCCCCAAACAATGAAAAGAAGAACCTCATGTAAACATGACATGATTGTTGTGTTTAGGGTTCAGTTTCGTTTTGAGCCACTGTAGACCTACCTTTAGGGGGCGCTACGCTGTGCCTGCAGACCCGCCATTAGGAGCCGCTACTCTCTGCCCTACTGCCTATTTAAGCGAGACAAAGAAAGAGGAGCGCTCTCTCTGGCTTTTGCTCTGCGACTGGTTCCACGTGCATTTCTTCGAGCCGCATTTCGGCTTGCTCTCCTTGTGTCTGAGGGTACGCCAGACACAACAAATAGCGATGAGGAATCTGAATCCACTGGGCCAGCCTGCAAGCATCCGACATGGTTAATGGCCAGTACTACTACAGCGTCGTCTCTGCTTTCCTGCTCGGCAAGCATTTTTCCAGTACTTATACCTTGGTGACCAAGCCTCCCATCCAGCCAGAACTACCCTCGTGCGTCCCACATCCACTTAGCCTGACGATTCCAGCTGGAGCGATGAACGCTGCAATTCCATCACCGCCATTCCTGCAGTGCCCCGGCATGCCCGCAATTCCTTGGGCGAAATAGCACTGCGTTGTGCAGGTTTACGTCAATGCTGCAGCCAGAGACGCCACACAGGAGCACAAGAAGGTGCTCCTTTTGAATTCTCTGGGAGTGGAAGGTGTCAGCAGGTATTTTCAAGCCAAAGAAGCACAGGCACGGCTCGGATCCAACAAGGGAACAGGAGACGCCGGGGTACCCAACGCATACGAGCAGGCCCTCGAGCTGCTCAACACATTTCCGCTGGGGGAGAACAAGGTGTGCTTAGGAGCACGATTTAAGCAGCAATGGCAGCAAGTGGACGAGACCTCACAGCAATTTATTTTGGGAGTCAATCAGCTATCCGTGCAGTGCGGCTTTGGCACAGCCACCGAGGCCATGATACACGACCAGGTAATTTCTGGTGTTGGCCGCTTAAAGCTGTGCCGCAAGTTCCTCGAAATGGGCCTGGCGTTTTCCGTGCGCAAAGCAATTACGTGCGCCAAGGAAGAGGAATGCATTGAGCGCGCCATGCAGCAGTTGAAGGGACTGCAAGTAAACGTCGTCACCTCCGTCACTGAGCCACGACCTCCTCTATTGTGCATTGAGTTATGCGCCCCTCCACGTGCCGGATGCAGTAAGCGAGTCCATGCGGGTGTCGAAGCTGGCGTCTTCTCCACTTATCAGCGTGGGCTGTCATCGATGTGGCCAAACACTTGCTTTTGTTGCGGCTCTCCACAACATCGGGCGAATTTTCCCGGCTGCCCTGTGTGCTGGCGGTGCTGTGAAAGATATGGCAGGAAAGGACACTTACAGAGCATGTGCCGTTCACAGGTAGTCATGACAACGCAGACTTCAGGTGACATTACCATCATCAATACAGTGACCACGGTCAACGTGGAAGGTTCCGTAAATGCTGTTTCTCTGATGCATATACCCATGCAGGTGGAGCAGGCGGTGATGAACATGCTCATTGACACCGGCGCCGTCGTGTCCCTCATGAACGCCAGTGACTTCAAGAGTAATTTCTCCTGCATGCAGCTCCTACAATCGCACCTGGCCATCCAAAATTATTCAGAACAAGCCATCTGCAACTTGGGCTACTTCAATGCAACCATGCAGTATCAAGACCACTCAGCAAGCATGAAGTTTTTTGTCACTGAGAAAGGTACGTCACTTCTGGGCCTCGATGCAATTCAAGCCTTGAAAATAGTTATTTTCGGCGAAACGCTCTCGTGTGCTCACGTCACACCGAGTTCACTTCCTCCCAACACACCACTGGAGTACAGTCATCTCTTCACACCAGACATCGGACTGATCCGCAACTTTGTGCATCACATCATGTGCCGTCCAGATATAAAGCTAGTGGCAGCCAAGTTACGTCCACTGCCATTCCTCCTTCAACAGGAAGTGTCCGACGAGCTCTTGTGGCTCGAACCCTCTGGTGTCATAGAAAGAGTGGGCACGTCGGACTGGGTGTCACCGCTGGTAGCGGCGAAAAAGAAGGACGACTCCATTAGGTTGTGCATCGACCTGCGGGAGGCTAATAAAGGGTCATTCCACGCCAAACGTCCAAAACATTGCGCTCGACCCTCTCCAATTGTATTGTAAAAAATTGTGGACGTTCATAACAGTGCACTATTTGCCCTCGGAAAGTATTTTCTATAAAAAAATTTTTTTTTGTCGATGACTGTGCTCAACTGGTCCGTCAATGGTTTGTCAACTGGTTCAACGTTGAGAACCAGTTCTCAAAATGGTTCAAAACTTTATTTCTTCGAACCAGAACTGAACTGGAGTGAAATGGTGCTCGTTGACCCCGAACCCAATCCAAACCCATATTTTTTTCGGTTCGCTGCTTTGAAGATCTGTGCCACGCAGGCAGGCTCAGTTCCTGCTATTGTATGTGCTTTCCTGTAGTTTCTCATCTCTTCTGTGTGAGAAAGCACGTACGCAAGCCTGTCTCATTTCGGTTGCTTAGTAGAAATTGGTTGCAATACATATACAGAAATATTCAAACTCACTGTGATAGCATTTGCTGAAGAACGTGAGAACCGTGCCACCGCCAAGCACTCCAACATGAATGCAACTCATGCCGGATACATGATGCTTCCGGACGCTACTGAAAGCACCCGTGAAGATGATTTTCAGTGGACTACGACCAAACTCCTCTACTTAAAGTAGGCATTTCATTCAATTATCGAGTACCTCTGTACTGCTATAATATTTCATAGCCTGCTTAATGTATGGCCCACGTTTGCAGGGCATTTAGAGTGTTTTCACTTATTTTCCGCTTAACTTGCACAGCTCAGTCTTGAAACCCTAAGTTTGTGAAAAAAGCGCACAAAAGTAAATATGGTAAACTATTTGCAAGAGGTTGCAGCCTCATTTTGTTTGTAGTGCACCCAAATCAAAATAAGGGTTGATCAGAAAAAGAAAACAGGGCACACTGCTGGTAAGAGACCCCTCATATGACTGACGCAAACTGCTCCCTGGCGCATGTCTTTCCTAAAAGGGGCTGAAGTGTACTGTCGCATCCCCAAGAAATTTTGGAAAGCTATGTAAATGGAGCTTCTTTGCTTTGCACCAAGTGACTAGTCCATCAGCACTTTGTAATGGTTTTCATCTATGTGCAGACATACCGAGTCAAATTAGCTTTCTCATGTGACTGTTGTTCATTTACCCAAATACAGCCGAGAAAAGCATACAAGTACTCGCCTTGACGATCAGCTGTGAATTTTATTTTCTTTCTTCTTCCTCTTTACCGAAGTTCCCTCGTAGCAAAATGAAATGCTTTTCACCCTCCTTATCAAATACGTTTGCATTTCACAACATTAGCTTGGATGAAATTCATGATGTTGTAGGGTCATTCCACGCCAAACGTCCCAGACATTGCACTCAAGCCTCTCCAATTCTATTGTAAAAAATTGTGGACATTCATATCAGTGCACCACTTGAACTCAGAAAGTATTTTTTAGAAAAAATTTTTTTTTTTTGTCTTTTACGGTGATTGTTTTACGGTGATTGTCTTTTACGGTGGGTGAAACCTAGGTTGCGAAAAAATAGTCTAAAAATACAATACTTCACGGAACACTTTAAATATCTGCTATTTGCGAGGAACTGTTACAACAATTATCAGGTGCCAATGTTTTTTCTAAACTAGATCTTGCGTCGGCATATCACCAAATGTCCTTAGCAGAAGATAGTACGGACTGTACGTTTGTAACACATGATGGCCTATTCAGATTTCGCAGTGTGCTTTGGTTTAGCATCAGTCCCTTCAACTTTTCAAAGGGTGATGTCTAATGTGTTAAATGGCTGTGCAAGAGTACTATGTTACTTGGATGACATTCTAGTGTGGAGTCGTATACTCATTCAGAACACGATGCTCATTTAAGTGCTGCC
Organism: Hyalomma asiaticum; assembly: GCA_013339685.2. Taxonomy (NCBI): domain Eukaryota; kingdom Metazoa; phylum Arthropoda; class Arachnida; order Ixodida; family Ixodidae; genus Hyalomma; species Hyalomma asiaticum. The sequence continues at coordinate 110,458,491 of CM023481.1, read as the reverse complement.
TTAGCCCAGATTGATGCATCCGGTATGAAGTTGAATCACAAATGTGTGTTTGCTACAAATGAAGTTCAATTTTTAGGGCATACTGTCAGTGCGCAAGGATTATCGCCACTTGAATCTAAAGTGGATGCTCTTCGAAATGCTCCTACGCTTACAGATTGTAAATCACTGCAATCCTTTCTGGGGCTTGCAGGGTGCTATGCAAAGTTCTTGCCACATTATGCAGATACAGATGGTGGTGGTGGTAAAAAACATTTATTTATTTAGAAAGGAGAGGTGCAGGGCCCTTTTAGAGGTCCTTACAGACTAGGTGGAGTCCCTATTCCGGGACCCCATTGGTTGATGCCGCCGCCCTAGCTCTCTGTACCAAGGCCTGCTGGGCCTGAAGGTCCGAGCAGCCGAGCAGGGCCACCTCCCAGTCCTCTCGAGTAGGGTTTGGGTGAGGGGTAAGGTCTGTGTTGTACTGACAGGCCCACACCATGTGGTAGGTGTCCGCCACCTCCCCACAGTGCTGGCACTGTCCGGTGACCGTAGGGTCGAAATGTTTAATTATTGCAGGGCATAGAAATGTGTTGGTTTGGAGCCTTAACAGGATGCGCTCCTCGGCTTTCTTCAACCCCTTTGCAGGGGGAGGGTAGCGGCGATGGCTTTCCTTATAATAATCTAAAATTTCCCTATACCGGAGGAGGGGGGTAACCCTCCCCGTTCGTCTCCATTGGGATTGAAGTAGGAAACCCGGAAACGAGCGCTCGGGCAGCTGCATCTGCAGCCTCATTTCCCCGCAATCCCTGATGGGCCGGTGCCCATATTATGCGTCTTGGATGAGGATCTGCGTCCCTTAGGCTATTGCGCAATATTCTTTCAGCTAGGGGTGAGATGTGCCCTGCTACGTAATTACGGCACGCTCCTCGCGAATCCGTAATAATGCGTTTTGAATCGCTGTGAGAGGCCGCAAGGGCAATGGCAACCTCCTCAGCCTGTATTACGGACAGGGCCCTGAAGGTTAGTCCATCCACCCGTGTTCCTTCGTGAACAATGGCGGCCGTGTACCACCCCTCGGGGTTCGGGCCAGCTACGTCCACATAGTATACGCCTGTCTTTTCTCCGTATTTCAACTCTAGCGCCCGAGCGCGCGCATCCCGTCTTCCTGTGTGTTCCTCCCTGTCCATTTTAGTGGGCAGCGGTCGGATCAGAAGAGCTCTGCGCCACAGTTCTGGTACTTTGACCCATTCCTGGTGGCGGAAATCATGTTTGATGTGTAGTCGCGCTAGCAAACTTTGACCTGAGCTAGTTTGGCTCAGCCGTGTGTACTGGTTGAGAAGATGGGCTTCCCTGAGCTCCCGATAAGAGTTCACCACACCCAAAGCCTTGAGGCGACTGTTGGATGTAGAGATCGGGAGGTCAAGGGCTCTCTTTAACGTCTTTCTGACGACTGCGTCTATTTTTTCTTCCTCATGTTTTCGGAGGTAGAGATAAGGGATGGAGTACATGACCCTGCTGGTCACGAAAGCATGCGCTAGCCTCAGCACATCTTTGCACCGAAGTCCCCCCCTCTTGTTAGAGACCCTGCGGATCATGCGACCCACCTGGTCTCCTGTCTTTCTCAGTTTTGTAAGTGTTGTGTCAATCCGGAGCTGTTGGTGAATGTGTAGGCCCAGGATCCGGGTCTCCTCCGTTTGTCTGATTGGACCCTCAGGAAGCGCGAGTGTGATGTCTGTCTTGTCTTTGGGGTTGGCCCTGATATGAAGGAATTCCGATTTGTCAGGCGCGCACTGGAGTCCGCAGCGCGCCGCGTAGGCGTGCACAGTCTCCGCAGCCCGCTGTAGACAGTCCTCAATGGCACCTAAATTTCCTTGTGTTGCCCAAACCGTGATGTCATCTGCATAAAGGGCATGGCGAATGCCCTCTATGCGTGCCAGCTGGTGTGGCAGATGCATCATGGAGATGTTAAATAATATGGGCGAGATAACAGCCCCTTGCGGCGTCCCTCGAGTGCCCATTTTGTACGGTCCGTATTCGGAGTTTTCTATGCGGATCAGGGCGGCTCTGTCCGATAAGAAGTCCTTGACGTAATTGAATGTGTTCTGTCCACAGTGAGTGCCATTGAGGTGTTCTAAAATGACACTGTAACGTTATCAAAGGCCCCCTTCAGATCTAAGGCGAGGATGACCCTGTCGTGTTTCGTCGCCACCGGTTGGATAACCTCACGGTGTAGCTGCAGGAGTACATCCTGTGCCGATTTATGAGGACGGAATCCAAACATGGTTGGGGAAAAGGCCCCCTTCTGCTCTAAGTATTCTGACAGCCTGTCTCGCACCATTGTTTCCATCAGCTTGCCCACGCAAGACGTGAGAGAGATGGGGCGGAGGTGGTCTGTGTTTACTGGTTTTCCTGGTTTGGGGATAAAAGTAACCAGGGATGTTTTCCATACCGAGGGGACCGGGATCCGGCCACTCCAGATAGCATTGATATATTCCAATAGTTCTGTCAATGCAGAGTCGGACAAATTCGCCAGCGTCTTGACAGTGATCTTATCTGTACCGGGTGCTGTTCCTCTACGCATCTTTGCTATTGCTGCTTTCATCTCATGGGGGAGAAAAGGTGCGTCTAGGGTCTCGTTCTCCCTGCCCGAATATATATACTCTGGACCTCGCGGATCTTGCTGTTGACAGAGATACCTGTCCCAGAGCGTTTCCGCTAGCTCTGTTGTGGTACCCGGAAATCCGTGAATGACTCTCCGCAGGTGTCTTTGTGTTTCTCCTCGCGTTTGTGTGGGGTCGATGAGACTGCGGAATAGTCGCCATGTCCCCTTGTTTGACATTTGGCGTGCTATATTGTTACATTTGTCTGTCCAATTTGCATCTGCTAAGTGCATGGCGTATTCGGCCGCCTGCGCTGTTAGCTCCTGAATTCGTTTCCGAAGCGTCCTATTATGCTTCTGACGCTTCCAGCGGCGTGTGAGGCTCCGGCGGGCCTCCCACAGATGCAGAAGGTGATTGTCAACCGCTGGGCATTCATTCGATGTTTGTACTACGGTTTCATACCTCTTCTGGGTGAGTATGATGTGCGCAGCCCAATCTGTGTAATTGCCTGCGCCAAATGCTTTGACAGGGGCAAACATTCGAGTGGTCTGAAGCTGACTATAGCTTTAATAAGATAAAGCAACTGCTTGCAGATAAGCCCATAATTCATATATTTGATGAAAACCTTCCTGTTGTTATCACTACTGATGCATCAAATGTCGGTATTGGAGCAGTGTTTCAGCAATTGAAGGGCAAGCAGCTAGTCACTGTTGCGTTTGCCTCATGAACATTGCTGCTGAACACAGATATTCGGCAGGTGAACAGGAAGCCCTTGCATGCTTATGTGCATATGCAAAATGGCACGTGTACCTCTGGGGTCGCCATATTACTTTGCATACTGACCACCAAGCATTAACCACATTACTTGCGGCTCGTTCAGTAGGGTGACGTCCATTACGCATTTCCAGGTGGTGTGCCAGACTTCTATACCACAACTTCACAGTTCAGTATTGTAAGGGCTCAAACAATGTTGTCTATGATGCTCTCTCGGGGTTGCCCCTTCAACTTCAAGTTCAACAGGAACATGAAGAAATAATTGTATTAGTGACTGCATGCATCAATAAGGAAGTGTTGAAAGGAGCTACATCACAGGTTAACATTTTATAGAAGATTGTTCCCTTTACCTCAAATGGATGGCCTAGTAAGACAGCTTTGTCTCCTGAACTAGTGCCGTATTTTATGGTAAGAGGTGTACTTTCTTGTGTTGATGGTATAATATTCCGAAGTGAAAGGGTGACTATTCCACAGTCTTTGAGGAGTCGGCTTGTACAGCTAGCCCATGAAATTCACCCAGGCATAGTTCGAAGTTAGCAGCAGCTTAGAGAGAGGTACTGGAGGCCTGGTTTGGATAAACAGGTTGAAGATGCTGTCCGAAATTGTTACATATGTCAAGCTGCTGATAAATCTGCAAAACCTGTTTTCGCACCGCTATAACCCATTCCGGTGCCTGAAAAGCCCTGGGATAAGTTGGGTATATTGTTGGTCGTTTAACTCAAGTTCCGTCTGACTGCAGATTTGTCATTACGTTAGTGGACTATTAGTCGCAATGGCCTGAAGTCTCCTTCGTTCGAGAGGTCACCTTTGAAGCGGTGATTAGGTTTTCAACTTCAATATTCAGTAGGGAGGGCTTCACTCTATATACGGACAATGGTCCTCAGTTCAAGTCTCGACAATTTGAAGCTTTCCTGACCGATCGTGGGATCAAACATCTTTGCTCCTCCAACTATTATCCTCAGGCCAATGGACAAGTTGAGAGGTTTAATAGAAATTTGAAGGATCAAATCCAGTGGGCAAAACATGAGCAGCACCCATTGAAAAAAGCCATCACTGACTATCTCGGGATGTAGAGAAACACAGCACAGGCGACGACGGGCATGTCGCCAGCGCGACTTCTTCATAATCGTCAGCCTTGCTCAGCTGTGGATATAGCAGACCTTCCATTAGCTGCTGCGAACTCCAATGTCGACTCTGAAGCTATCAGGACTCGTGTATTCCGCAAACAGCAATATATGAAGCACCCTGTTGATGCTGAAAGGGGTGCCAAACTGTCAAGAGTCCAAGTTGGACAGAGTTAAAGTACGGCTGCCAGGCAAACAGAGCAAATATCACGGTCATTTTACAGTGTTGTCTCAAGTCAGTCCTAATACGTTTCGGCCAAGTGATAGATCTGTGTGGAATGCTTCAAAGCTGGTTGTGGTGTATAACGAGAAGAATAATGGTGACGTGTCAAATAACCAGTCTTCTGTGCCTCAAGTTCCCCAGTCCAATCCATATGAAGTCCCTTAGTAGCAGAACCTATTCCTACAATGCACGCACGTTTGGCTGCTCCCACTACTAATGCACTGCTGCCAGTGGCTACTACTGCGAATGCCACAGAAGAGGGAAGTTCTGCTCAGGCACCCACTCTATATTCGGCTGAGGTACCCAGCATTGTTCATTCAATAGAGGAATGCACAAGTAATATGTCCGACCCTGCAGTGGCTCAAGAAGGCAGTCCACCTGTAACCCAAGCTTCACGAAAGGCGGTGCCAGAAGCCTCCTTCCTATTTGAAGGACTATGTGCCTTGATATTGTTTGGTTGACTATCGGTTACTGTATGCGCACTTAGATCCCCCACCCAGGAATGTATTATTTTCATTATTTTTGCTTTCACCTCACCACTAGGTACGGTGGCCAGAGTGGTACTTGATGCACTGTAATGTCATGCACCTGACTGTGTGAATTGTCGTCACTGTTATTCTTATGTTAGTGTTATGCATTACAGTCTGCGTGTTGTTGCGCCTCGGGGATGCTACTGCCTTGTTTTTGTTTTGTGCTATGTTGTTGCATACGTCATTTTGTTCTGTGGTTTTTCAATGTTTCCATTTACAGTTGTGTAATGATGTTGGATAGTCCCCAGTCAATGTATTTAAATTAAGGGGGGGATGATGTTGTGTGTTGGGTTCGGTTTCGTTTTGAACCGCTGTAGACCTACCTTTATGGGGTGCTACGCTGTGCCTGGACACCCGCTGTTAGGGGCCCCTACACTCTGCCCTACTGCATATTTAACCAAGACGAAGCAAGAGAAGCGCTCTCTCTGGCTTTTGCTCTGCGACTGGTCCCGCATGCATTTCTTCGAGCCGCCTTTCGGTGTGCTCTTCTTGCGTCTGAGGCTACGCCAGATGGTCTCTCTGGCTTTTGCTCTGCGACTGGTTCTGTGTGCATTTCTTCGAGCCACATTTCGGCGTGCTCTCCTTGTGTCTGAGGCTACGCCAGACAACAATAATAATGATCATTAACAAACGATAAAGAAAGCCCTAATAAATCCCGACAACATTTTTAATGTCATTACCTTAAAGGGACACTAAAGGCAAATATTATGTCAAGCGTATGTGAACTGTTGAAATACCATTCAACAAATATCATACAGCCTATTTCGTGCCAAGAAAATGCTCAGTTTGAATAAAAATTGCATTTCAGTGGTCAGCAAGCCATTAGGACTATTCCAACAGCCCATGTCGAACCAGGGCCCTGTGATGTAGAAGTAACCATGTTCACTCTACTGTTCAACAGTACTAAAATGGGCCAGATGTGGTTTTTTGAGCATGAAACAAAATTGTGGCCATAATCAGAGCCTAGAAAAGGCCAGGCTGCATGAAAGGCAGGAGAGAAAGTGCACCACATTTACTGTATTACTAGAGAGGATAGAAGGATTTGGCTAGCATCGCGAGCAGACACTGTCATCGGCCGCCATGGTGAAACCCGTTTCTATGATGGCACAGGTGGCGCTGTGCAGAGAGAACTAGTAAGACTAGTTGAGAGAGCCAGCTGCTACTGGTGGCCACCGCCCTTTTGGTGTACTTGTGCATGTTGTGTGAAAGTGTGCGCTGTGTGTGTTCTTGCAAGTGGTAAGTCAACACATACCTCTGTTCTGCTTCACTGCGACTTGACCGATATATTCCGACTTAAAGGAGTACTGACACCAATTTTCGAAGCTGAGTTTACTTTACTATACAACTCTTCTGTATGCGTAGACAGCTCTGAGCAAATGTTAAGCTCAGGAAATGCTGATAAGATATTTTAATTGGACGTCAAAGTCAATATTCACACGGCGTGCCTACTGACATCGACACTAGTATAACGTCAGGCTACAGTACGAATTTTGGTGACTTCACGCAGCAGTATGGCAAGTTGTGATGACGTCACGTACACAAACATGCAAAATGGCCGCTCGTGCGTCACTCTCGGTCGTACGCTCTCGCCGTTCAGTCGCCGTAGTTGACAGTGCCCGTGAAGCGAGTGAGCGAAGTCGAATTACCCTCTATCGTCGTGTGTGCCCACGCATAATCGGAACGCAAGCTCTCTATGGCGCCGACATTTTGCCCCTGAAATGCCGCGGAGGTCTCGGAGGCTACCTTAGCTTATCGCAGGCTCCGGAGTCACGCCGACACCCACCGTGCGTGCCGTATGTTGCATCTTGCACAGTGCCGAAGTATTTGGTGTCGTCGCGGAGTCACTATAGAAAATTTTGTACACTGTTGACCCCGCACTTGCTGCAGGCGCTGTGCGCGAGAGACCACTAGGCGAAAACGTCACGATTTTTTGCTGACAACACGTCACGAGGGCTCATTACTATGCATATACTGTGTCGTGACGTCAGGCTACAGTAGGAACCGAAACCGGCTTTTAAAGGCATACTGTAAATAAATTTTCACGGCGCGCTCACGCTTACCAGTACATTTTCTGGGCTCTGGAGGTCTTGGCCTTTCATGAAAAAAAAACGCCAACTGAAAATTTTCGTGGCAGTACTCCTTTAACATCAACCATGGCATTACTGTGATTTCATTGCCATTTTGAAAAGACATGCCTGTGCAGAAATTCAGGATGTGGTGTAAGGGTGGGTGCAAGTCGCTTGCCAAAGAAGTTTCACCATTGAGTGCGGACACTGTTCATTGGGAAGAATGGGCAAGGAACATAAAACAAGAGGACAAAATTCTGGACGAGAAAAGTGTTCTGTGTTCTCATCAGCTCGGTGGATTATTAAAAAAAAAAGCACATCATTAATAGACGGCTTGTGAATATTGGCCATGAACTACCATAAATGCCCTGTTGACAATGAAATTTGACCAGGGGGAGTTGCTGTACCTCTCCAAATGCTTTGAAAACTTTATAGAAAAGTTGGAAAATGCATTTACAGTGTCTTTTAGCAGAAATGAGATGAATGCTGAAAGCACTGTATAATTTTTACATTCCCTGCAGGGGCATGACCTCCAAAAAGTTGGTTGCAGTGCTTGACAGGGAAACCAAAGTATATAGTTTGACGAAGCTACATTTCTTAACAAAATCAGTAAACAAAGATATGTACGATCATGCTCTCCTAAGCAGAGGACAGAATTTTGTTCCTATTCAGCAACACTGCTTCCCACTTGCAAGATGATCATTTTCTGCAAAGCTGAAGTAGATTACTTTCAAGCAGAGTAATGTGAATGGAAGAAATTAAAAAACAATAATACATGATTTATTACAGTAGTATCCACCCTGTGGCCCATATGGTAGGAGGCAAGAACTGGCAATGTCTGCTTCAATGTGCAGCTTGAGGGATGATGCACCTATAATACAGCTGCCCAACAATGGTACACCAGAACATCAGAACATTCATATTGTGCTTTCTGCATAAGCAAAGCAAAGATCACAGGCGTGAAGCTAAATTATACCAAAGTGCACACAGAAAAGACATTTCTGGGCATTGCTTGCAAGTGGGCAAAAGAACATGCACCATGTGCCAGTGAGCTGGAGTGCCACCTGTGTGCCACCACTGTAAATTACTTGATCTTAGCCCACACATCCACAACACTATCCAAACCTGTCTAGCCTCTACAGCATTACTGGAACCACAACAGCAATAACAGCAGTCACTGAATTGTGTTCCAACTGACAGTCCAATATTGGGGCAAATGGTATACGTTAAACCTGGATGTAATAAACCTCTATTTAAAGAGTTCCTGGATTTAAAGAATATTTTTTACTCCCCAACTCCATACAAATAAATGCCCATGTATTTTAGACCTCCATGTAATGAAGGCATTAAGGCAAATGACCTGGGTTTAACAATTTTGGGTGTAACAATCTTGAGCAGTAGATCTGCTAAAGATTCGAATAAATAATGCATAATTTTTCCAATTGCTAAAAAAAAAGGCAAGCAGCGATTGTGAGAGGAATGAATGCGAGCACAGTCAGTCAGAGCAGTCGAATCCGGTGTGCTGTGATGATGACGACGACAACAACAACGATGAAAGCCGCTAATTCCCTTAACAGCACTCTGTGGCAGGTCTCTATTTTTCCTTTGTTTTTTTCACTTGTTCATCATTACATCAGGTGTCACTGTTGTGCGTACCTGATTTTGTTTGGTTTTTTAGGCTTGCACGCGTTTTGCTACGCTGCATCAAGTGTGAGTAGACGTGACGCAAGCTTTAACGCGAGTGTCAACGCAGTGATTTTTCACTTTTAAAATGAGTTTGGCAAGAAAGTGTAAACTTTTGTCTTTCAAGGACAAACTGTCAATTGTCCATGCAGTCGCCGCTGGCGAAAAGGATGTTGCTGCACAATTCAACAATTCTGCCAGCAGCCTGGAGACCACCGGGAAACTCCAGAAGACGCATACATTACTACTGTTACCCAAATTGATAAAATCTTCAACCTACAAGAAGACCCCCCCGGCATGTGTTTGCACGCAATTCAAGTTCCTACGATAACGGCCTGATGAAACCGCTGTTGAATTTATTCAAAGAGTGCAACGACAAGTCAAGTTATGCGATTTTGGGGCGGTGAGCGATATATTAGCATTCAATTAGATTGTCAACTGGTATTTCATCGCCGTGCCTACAACGCACATTCTACAAAATAGGAAAGGACTTCACCGTGCAGAAAGCACTTCACGTAGCACGTGAAGACCGTGTGGACCGCACACTACAACATCTTTCCGGCCTTCAAGTCAATGCCGTTTCTTCTCTGCCTGCTCAAGATGGCATCGCCGTGAGTCGGTCTCTTCAAGACAATGGCCAACATGGCGGCCTTCCTCCCCAAGGTTCTTGGCAAAACGGCGTCTGTTCTCTTCCTGCTGGGGGCGTTTCCTCTCCCACCTATTCTGCCTCCTTTCCTGCAAGGGGGCTTGCTGCTTCCTCGCCTGTGACATCATTGGCTCGCGTGGGTGCATGCTTCTGCTGCGGCTTTGTCGCAGCACTGGGCCAGTTCCGGCACTTCTCTAAAGTTTGCCGATCATCCGAGGGTCTGCCAGCTTCTTCAATTCCTGCCTCACTGACGCTGATGAATACAGTCTCAGCACTGCAAGTGGACGCTATTCCTATTCATGCAGCTTCACCATCCTCCCCTGGTGTAGATGGCCTTCAGGCACCTGTTCAATACCCGGCTGCGGTGCCCAGTCACAATGATTCTCTTTCTTGCACTACACGTGTACTTGAGCCACTGGGCTCCTAACAGCACCTGTTCAATGCCCGGCTGCGGTGTCCAGCCACTGTGATTCTCTTTCTTGCACTGTGCATGTTCTTGAGCCACCGGGCTCCTTAATGGCACCTGTTCAATGCCCTGCTGCGGTGCCCAGCCATCATGAGCTCATTCCATGCAGTGAGCACGTGTCCGAGCCACAGGCCCAGCCATCATGAGCATATTCTGTGCACTGAGCACGTGTCCGAGCCACAGGGCTCTATACAGGTACTTTCTGAACACTCGACTGACGTGCCCAGTCCCTATGCGGTTTTGCACATGTTCCACTCCATGGTTCGTACTCTTCGCGTTGACTAGAAAGCATGTCGCTGAGCCTGACTACTTGTGTGCAGTGTTGGAGGTGCCCCTTCCTCCTGCAAAGGATACGGTATTCAGACTTCCACCAATACTTCAAATGCCTCGCCAGCCACGGAAATGCCAGAAAAGGCATGGCGAGTTCAAGTTTCTGTGTGTTTGTGTGGATTGCAGTGAAGTACTGTCCTTTCTGTATTTTCTAATGTTCTCGTCCCGTTACCATGTTCCTATTGCTGTGTCTGGCATACTTTTCCATTTCAAGAGGGGAGATGATGTGATGCGATGTATGTAACTGTGCAGCCATACAAGCTGAGTGTTTTTTTTTCTTTCTTGTACAATATGTCCTCTTTTTCAAACAAGGGGGGGATGATGTGGTGTTGTTTTGTTTTCGTTTTAAGTGAAATCCTCTTCACCCCAGGGGGCACTGTACAGTCCTATATATTCGCTTGTACATTGAATAAAGATGCTCTTCGTCTCAACGGTAAGTGCGGCGTGGTACCGTTCTTCGGTGCCGGCTTCCGGGATGGCCATGGCACCGATACAGCAGGAACGAAGCGAATTCCAGTGAAGTATCTGGCCAACTCAAATGTGTGGATGTCATGTGTGACCTGTTCCGATTGGTTAAAAAACTTCAATGAAGACGTCAAGCGACAAGGCCGCCAAATCTGTTTGCTGCTTGGCAATTGCTCTGTGCACCATGCTGATGGCCTTCAACTCTCAAACCTCAAACTGATATGTTTTCCTTCCAACAGCACATTCTTGATACAGCCACTGGACAAAAGAACAAGCAACAGCTTCAAGTGCTGCTACCGCCGTCGCTTAATAGACAAGCTTCTTCAGGACATCTGTTTTGAACAGCAAATGAAGATCAACATCTCTCAAGCCGTCGAGATGATTGCTGCATCGTGGCAAGATTTTGCAGCTCTCACTGTCTCAAACTGCTTCGCCAAGGGCCAAATAAAGGTTGCTGAAGCTGGAATCTGTAAAGACGAGGAGGAGCTTGCAAATCTAGCGGATGTAATCGAACAGTGGGATGTGCTATGTGCAAACAAGGGAGCGCCTGGCGATGTTGAACTTGGAGTATTTTTGTATGCTGACAACAGCGCTGTATGTACTGAAGGAAAAATGCCAGATGCAGAGCTTGTTGAAATGATGCAAGATTGCGGTCACGACGAAGGTGCATCAGAGAAAGATCCACTGTTTGCCACGCCGGCCGCGAAAGAAGTGACGGACGCGTTGGACGTCTTGCGTCGTGCAGCTAGCATGCAGGATGATGAAGCTGCATTGCATGATTTAAAGGGACTGTCTATAGTCCTTCATCACTCTCCCGTTTTTTGGCGCAATAGAAAGCGTACCTTTCTAAGTGTCCCAGTATGCAATGGTGTCTCCAGAAACTGAGTAGAAATTATTAAAACAGAATTTTTTTTCTACGAAGTCGCTCCTTTCCTACGTGTACAGATGCCGACAACAAGGTTACTGGGCACGATGCGTCGTCTCCCCGAGCAACCCTTTCGGGTGCGAGAGGCCTCTTCTCAACAGGAAATGCTTCCAAGGATGACATTCCAGAGGTGATGAGGAGGCGAGGCAAAGTCAGCGCGCTGAGGCAGAGTGGCTAGAATGGGGAGGTGTGAGCATCGGTGGAACAAACGTGACCCCAAAGTGCACCGATGCTGCAAGGGGCATTGTATACATAGGCGTGGGGAATGGAGCAGACGACATATACGAAGCTCTCGTCACGCCCTAAGGTCGACTTGCAGTTTAGAATTGTAAATGTGTGTGTGCGCGTGTGTGTTTTCCCCTTAGCAAGAGTACCAGCGTACAACTCAGTCTCACCGTGCAGACTGTTCTCCGGTGATGTCCACTCACCAGACAGAGTCAGAGCAATATCTAGTGCACATACTGCGGGAAACTGCATATATATGCATTTCACGAAGCCTCTCACTAAGACTTTCTATGCAGTAACAGCCTCTTAAAGCAGCTTAAATGCAGCTTTCTTGGGAAACCATTCCGCTGAAAAACGTTGTACATGTGTGTAAGTTGTTAAATTGGTGCGCTTAAGGTGTGTCACCACCTTTTTGTAAAATTCTTTTAATTTTAACCTTTACGATTTTATTTTAATATGGGCTTATAAAGGATCATTTTAAATGATGTTCATGTGCAGAAAAAAAGTGACAAAAATCAGAATTGGATTTGTTATTGACAAAACATTGCCCAAACTCAGCCTTTACGCAAACAGTCATAACTTGAGAATGGAGTGCCAGAATTGCAAACTTTTTGGCACAAAGGTAGCCAACTTAATACACTGTGCAATGAACTAGGATGTTTGCCATTTAATGATTGGTAATGAAGTTATACCACCGAAAACAAAAAAATTGGCAATATTTTTCTGAACTGCTTGAAATAAAGCATTATTACATGAAAACTTACCATTTTTTATTGATCCTAGTTCATTGCACAGGTGAGTAATAAAGGAACGAGCATGCCAAGTTTCATAGGAAAATATTTATTTGTCATGAAGTTACCACTGTTTGCGTAACAAAAAAGTACAAAAAATCACGTTTTGAGAAAAACGAGTTTAAAGTTTTCCCATGCTTGTACAAACAGGATGATGATGCCCTACACAGTTAAAATCCACCAGACTCATAGCTAGGGCCCTCCTTAGATGCTACAAGTTCTCTTTTGGCTTTTGTTGCTGCCCCTCTTTTCTTCCAGTGTTGTTTCGCCTCACTAGTTGACTGACGCTGGGCTTTCTTTACACGGTTCATTATTTCACTTGGTTGCAGCGCAACATACACGAGGACAATAGAAGTAAACGAACAGTGTGGCTTGCTTCATTGCCTGCAAGTCGCCCACATTTGCTCTGATGGCAATGCCATAATAGTTCTGCAGCCTGTCGATTAGGACATCCGTTAACTTTCCTTTGCCTCCAAGTCTGTGAACAGTCTTTTTCAGCTTTCGTAAGCGGCATCCTACACGCTTCTGCACGTGTCCGATACGCTCAAGTTCGCGCACGCTATTTGGGCCATATATGTCCTTTATGGCCGCATGGCTCTTGGAGTCACCATCTCCATAGAAGTCTACATATTTCAAACCACGACTTCTTTCTGCACGCTCGAACATACGGTAAAGCCCCACTGCCTCCATACCACCAGCACTACCAGTATAGTTCGCTTGGCACTCAATATGGTTTGCTTTCCATTCCTGAAATTCAGCACTTGTGGGGCTCAACTTGCTTTTCGAATGACATGCCCTACATTTGCTTGACATACCTTCTACGTCAATAATTTTCCCAGTATCAATCGATATCAAAGATACGCAGCCATTTAATGAGGAATGCCCTCGCCTTTGCCACGTACCATCACCTGACACACCATATTCAGTACTTCGTGCAACGCAACGCACTTCAGCAGCAGCATTTATCATAGATTTAGATGCAACATTCTCTGCAGCTTTACAAAGCTTTGCAGATATCTTTTGGTAGGCAGAATGCTAAGGCGGCGGTGGCATGTTCATGACTTTTGCCAGTGTCACAGCTCCAGAATACCCCTTGCCTAGCTGACGCATTGCATATACCAGACACAGGTTATTCTCTATAGAACTTTCGGCCTTTTTTGATGATTCAAATGAGTGCTCATATGCACATGCCCCACACACAACAGCATATGAGAAGGATATTCCATGCTGAGAGCACTCCTCCAGTTTCAGTGAGGTGTTCTTGCATTCCGGGCAGGCGAGCATTGCAAAAACAGATGAAAGGATCTCCATGTCAATAATCCTATTACCTTGCAGTAAAGGGTCTGGCATTGGCACTTCACAGTTGTCCTTACATTGGCACTTCACAGTTCACAGTTCAAAAGCTTTGCAGCACTCGCCGATACATCCGCATCCGCATGTCCGACGGTTGGAGCATTCACAGTGTGTCGATTGCCAAACAACTTCCGTTTCAACTGTTGTTTTGCCCTGAACTTGGCCACACCTGCTTATAAAGATGCTCAGCCTATATTAGTGCTATGGCTACTAAGGATATTACGTATAAAAATTACAAACTACACAGCATTGACAGCAGTAGCATGAGCGCGCACAAAGTAAACAACAGAGATGCTTGTAGCTTCATGCGTCCCCCTTACGGATATTTAAAGCAACGTTTGAAAAAAGAAAGCCTTACAAATTATCTTTAAATAAGTTCATACTTATCAAACTAAAACATGACAGAAAAATTACAACAGTTGCCGCTGATATTCGCTAACTTACCACACAACTCTAGTTTCGGTTTCGCAATCGTTCACCACATGTTCGAAAATTCGCTATAACTTCGGAACTAAATGAGATAGAAACATAATTCTTTCGGCAGAATAATCTTGAATGTTTGAGGATTCCTGGAATCTAAAAAATAAAAAAAAGGTATTTTGAAAAAAAAAATGAATTTTCAAAGGTGGTGACATACCTTAAGGATGCTGAAATGAAAGAAGGTGGTGAAGGACAAACGTTTTCCTAGATGAGAGAACTTGAAAGTTGCATCAGGGGTATAGGTGATTCATGACCTCAGTGAATATATATAGCTCAGTTAATATAAATAAGCCTATAGCTGCCTTAGCATAACGTGCTTCGCTTTATTTATGGTGTGAATGATTACACAATTGTGTTGCCTAATCAGTGATACAGTGTAAAAAAAAACGTTTCAGGGACCCTTTAACAGAGCTGTGCAAACAGCACAATTTTGAGTGCAAAGCGAATTCAAATATTTATGTTCAACTGTGAAGTTAATCTAGTATTTTTCAAATAATTTTCAAATATTCTTTAATAATACCATATCCAATTATGGAGAAATGTGTTAGACATGGACAAAAAATTTATTGTGTGACTAGTGTATTGACACAGTGTAAGTCCATAAGTCCTGAAGAACACAGAACTGAGTATGCAACAGAAAGCTGAGTTAACTTCGCCGCAGTACGCGAGGGTTAACTTCGCTGCAGTACACAGGTTTTAGCGCCTCTGCAGTACGCGAGTGTTAGCTTCACCTGAGTACACGTATGTTAGCTTCGCCGCAGAACGCGTGTATTAGCTCCGCCGCAGTACACGAGTGTTAAGCGGCGAAGCGCACTGCATGCGGGAATGGGCCAGATGTCACGAGACATAAGAGTATTTTTTTTCCCCTTAACTACCAACTTTGAATAGTTCGAATAGTAAAAGTTGAGTGCGAATCGAATGGGAAACCCTATAAAAAAATTATTTGAAATTTCGAATATTCGCACACCCCTACCCTTTAACTTCCTTGGACGCTGCTTGACATCATCACATATGAAGAAACCACAAGCCAAGATCACGCAGTTTCTCTCTCCTGAATAAACGTGAGAGCTGAGCTCTTCTGAAGTTATGTAAGTCTTGTTTTGGTTTTGTTATGCATGGCACTTGCCAATTTTCACGTGAAAATGCATGTAACAAAAACCTGCATATAACAAAATATTCCTGACATTTGTCAATTTCATTACATCCAGGTTCAACTATATAATAAACTCTTTGTAGCAGGCTGTAGCCTTCTTTCATGGTGTTTAACAGTAGTGTGCTGCCGATAATAAAATAAGGGTTCATCCCAAAACGAAAAGACCCTACCCTGCTTATAAAACACTCCTCATATCCCCTTTAGCCATGGCACACACAACTGTGTATGCAACTTGTTTTCAGCAGTTCGGTCGATAAGCAGTCACGAAGGTGCAAGAAATACTGAGCTTTCAATGAATTGGACCCTGTGTGCATTCACTGTTTTGTGATGTTGCTGCAATGTGCTACAATTTTCTGAGGACATTACCATATTTGATGAGTGGGTCAACATTGTACCTTCGGGAAAGACATCAAAAATATAACTTTCCATGGCTTATAATGAACACAGCGAATAACAATATGCTTTCACGTTTCAAGCCTGAGTTCCGATTCCTTTGATCACAAAAACAAGGATTCACTTTAGAATAAACTATATTTAATTACACTACTTATAATTAAGTGCTGTATAGGAAACATTTCAACATATAATTACATCTTTCTTGTAACAGAATATGGAATGCCATGAAAATATGTATAAACTATGTGTAAAGATTTGATGCATCTACAGACACTGCATCACAATTTGTGCCTGAAGGGGATATAAGGGACAGAAACTGCTTCCTGGTGCATGCCTCTTATAAAAGGGTTCAACTGTATACAAGAGCAAAAAAAAAAAGAAAAAAAGAAAAAGAAAAACGCTGTCCTAAGTAAGATTTTCTGTGAGGCTCCTGAGTGGGAACTGAACCAATGATCTCTTCCTAGCAGCCTCGTACCCCAGCATCATCATCATCATCAGACTGTTTAGGTCCACTGTAGGACAAAGGCCTCTCCCAACGATTTCCAACCCACCCTATTCTGAGCGAGTTGGTTCCACTTTATGCCCGCAAACTTTTTAATTTCATCGCTCCATCTAACCTTTTGCCTACCTCTGTTGCGTTTTCCCTCTCTTGGTACCCATTCCGTTGCTCTTACTATCCATCTGTTATCTTTCCTCCTCATGACAAGTCCTGCCCAGGTCCGCTTCTTTCTTTTAATTGATATAATAATATCGGCTACTCCTGTCTGTTCTCTGATCCATTCCGCTCGTTTTTTATCTCTTAGAGTTACCCCTATCATTTTTCTTTCCATTGCACATTGCGTGCTCCTTAGTTTCATCTCTAGTTTTTCGTTATCCTCCACGTTCCTGCATCGTACGTTAGTACTGGGAGAATGCAGTGACTGAATACTTTTCGCTTTAGTGAGAGCGGTAAGTTTCCAGTCATGATTTCGTAATGCCTTCCGAATGCCCATTCTTATTCTATGGAGAATTTCTTTTTCATGAGTAGGAGTTCCTGTTATTAACTGTCCCAGGTATACGTATTCGTTTACACATTGTAAGGGTTCATTGTTGATTTTAAATTACTGTTCCTTAGCTAGGCTATTGAGCATAACTTTGGTCTTTTGCCTATTCATTCTTAATCCAATTTTAATGCTTTCCCTGTTTAGGTCATCAATCATGTTTTGTAGTTCGTCTCCATCATTGCTAAATAGCACAATGTCGTCTGCGAATCTTAAATTTCTTAGATATTCTCCGTCTATTCGAATTTTGTTTTCTTCCCAGACTAGACGTTTAAACCTCTAAACATGCAGTGAATAGCATCGGGGATATTGTATCTCCCTGTCTCACACCTCTCCCGATCGGGATTTCTCTGCTTCTCTCATGTAGTCACTGTATATGTTGTTTATGGTTTTCCCGTATACGCCAGGTACCCCTTGTCGACGTAGAGCTTCTACAACTGCTTGTATTTTTATGGAGTCAAATGCTTTCTCACAGTCGATAAACGCCATATAAAGAGGTTCGTTATATTCCGCATACTTCTCAATTACTAGGTTGATAACGTGGCTGTGGTCCATTGTCGAGTAACCTTTCCTAAAACCAGCTTGCTCTCTCGGTTGGTTAAAGTCGAGTGTTTCTCTTATCCTCGTAGAAATTACCTTTGTAAATAGCTTGTATATTACTGGGAGTAGGCTGATTGGTCTGTAATTCTTTAACTCCTTTATGTCACCTTTCTTGTGGATAAGGATTATATTAGCATTTTTCTAACTGCGCCGTACACTACATGTCTTGATACATTTCGTGAAGAGCGATGCAAGTTTTTCAGGTACAATATCTCCTCCGTCTATGATCAAGTCGGCTGTTATACCATCTTCACCAGCTGCTTTACCGCGGGACATGCCTTTGACAGCTTTTTTGACTTTGTCAGCGGTTATACGTGGAATTTCAGTGTCCTCCTGTGATTCTATTTCTATTAAGGTTGTATGGTCTGTCCGAGAGCTGTACAGTTCAGAGTATAAATCTTCTACTACCTTTACTATGTTGTTGAAACTGTTGATAACGTTACCTTGTTTATCTTTTAGCGCATGCATTTTGTTTAGTCCTAAGGGCAGTTTCTTTTTGACCGATGTATTGCAGGTGCCTTTTTCTACTGCTTTCTCTATTTCTCTCATGTTAAATTTTCTTACATCTCTTTGCCTGGCTTTACTGATCAATTTTGATAGTTCTGCGAATTCTATCTTATCTTTTGACGAAGTTACTTTCATTTGTTGGCGTTTTTTTATTAAGTCCTTGGTAGATTGGGACAACTTACTTGTTGCTTGCTTTGTTGTTTTACCCTCGATTTCTATCGCTGTTTCAAGGATTCTTTTCGTTATGGTTTTGTTTATTTCTTCTAAATCGTCACCGTTTTCGCCTAAGGCCTCAACCTTGTTGCTTAGGGCAACTTTAAATTCTTCCTTCTTCGCTCTGATTACATCCAGATTTGCATTTTTTCTAGTAAATACTTTAGTTCTTGTTTTCTTTAGGTTAAGCACAATCTTTGCCCTTAGTAATCTGTGATCGCTGCATCTTATCTTCCCCACTAATTCTGTGTCTTGAATTATATCTCATTGTTCGCACATTATGAAGTCCATTTCATTCTTTGTTTCCCCGTTAGGGCTTTTCCACGTCCACTTCCTATTCTTGTGTTTCTTGAAAAACGTATTCATTATTCAGAGTCGGTTTCTTTCGGCAAATTGTACTAGCATTTCCCCACGGTTATTCCTACGGCCGACGCCGTAGTTGCCAATCGCCTGCTCTCCACTTTGTTTTGTTCCTACTTTGGCGTTGAAATCCCCCATGACTACTGTGTATTGTGTCCATACTTTCTTTATTGCTAATTCAATATCCTCGTAGAACTGCTCCACTTGTTCGTCGTCATAGCTCGTTGTTGGTGCATATCCCTGGATTATCTTAAGTTAATACCGCTTATTTAGTTTTACTACGACGCATGCTACCCTTTCGTCAATGCTGTAGAATTCATCTACGTTGCCCGCTATATCTTTGTGAATTAGGAACCCAACGCCATATTCTCTCTTTTCGGGTAATCCTCTATAGCAGAGGGCGTGTCCATTGTTTAAGACTATGTAAGCTTCACCTGCTCTCCTAACTTCGCTAAGGCCAATGACGTCCCAACTAACTCCCTCTAGTTCCTCGAGTAGTTCCGCTAATCTAGCTTCGCTTGAGAGGGATCTTGCATTGAACATTCCAATGTTTAGATTCCAGTGGCGGCCTGTCCGGATCCAGTGATTATTACTGCCCTCTGCTACTTCACAGAGCTGACCGCCGCCGTGGACAGATGTTGTGCAGCTGCTGGACACTGTTGGACCCCAGCACTCAGCATGCCGCTCCTTTTGATAAATGGCAAGCTAAGTATTTATAGGCATCATTAGGTGTTAAAAATACTCCAGTGTTTCTGAGTCAATTTAATGTGGCAGAGGCTTGCTAATTGCCCACAAGATGGCACAAACATCTTGCTGCTTAGTTTGCATTGAACAGACTGCCAGAAGGGACGCGAATTTGTTTGTTCGTTGCTACTGCTACACAGCAGTGTGTCCATATGTGCCATGACCAATACCACACACCCAATGACATACATTGGACAATTTTCTATGGCCACGATGGTGGCCAACAAGGGTGTCAGAGAGCAGGCAGTTGTATGCATTCTACCTTTACATGGGCTATTTTCCTCAGAGCTTTATAGCAAAGGCTATCTCATTTGTTCAGTTCCAAGAGCATGCAGATGAGCACCCCTGATGGCAGCGGCAACATGGAACATATTATTCCCCTTTGCAACTTGCCCGCAGAAGCTGCTCACGGAAGCTGCTACAGCTGCACTCGTGGCTTGTTGTGGCCAAAGAGTTTCTCTCTTGATATGTCTCTGCGTACCACAGCACAGCTGCTTACTTAGCGGGCTCATGTTTACTACAAGTTCTGCAGCACATATCACCCTTAAAGCTGCTAGTTGTACTCCATATAATATTCCACTTTGTTGCTATACAGGACATTTCCCATAACCTTAACTAAGACTTTAAAAATTAAAGGCATGTTGGAAGCAAACTGAACCGAAAGTATGCTATTCAAACCAGCTCATAGTTACTTGCACTATTTTTTGTTTCTTTTAATTAACTCGTCTTTAGTTAGCTAACTTTTTAATTGTTATCTGCAGAACCAAAGTATGATGCACAGAGTTGTATAGAACTTTTGGAAACCACCGACTGAATTGTTTCCAGCACGTGTATCATGTGGTCCTTTTTTCTATGTTATAAAGAAAGCACTCGAAATATATAAAATACACATGATAGAGCACTTGTGCACTCTATCATGCCACTCTCGAGCGTGCAACCAGTGAACAATGTTGCATGCAGTGTGAAGGCAGCCACGGGGAAGTGGCAGAGTGTTATGATGGCTGCCAGCATCAAGGCCTCCATGACAGCGCAAATACATTCCATGCTGCTGGCCAAATGATACCAAGAAGATGAAGGTCCAAGCACTCACAATGCAGGTAACCTTCTTCACTATTCCATGAGCAATTCACCTTGTTCACTATATGAAAACTACATGGAAGTTCCAATATTCACACACTCCTACAGTTGGAGTTGGACACATGCCAGTGTTTAGTGGCAGCACAGGTGATTGTTTTACCACAATCAGAGCCAAGTTAAAGGCACAATCCTCTTTTTATGGGGCACAAGCATGCTTATTTTGTCAATTCAACAAATGATTTAATTTTCAACACAGTTCCCTTTAACTTTACCACCGTGCCCCTGATCACAAGGTTGAGAAGCCTTGCCTCAGTGTAACAAAAGGTCTTGGGTTATTTCAAGCTAGATTTATTTCAAAAGTGCAGCCTTCTAGGAAACATACATACAAATCTGCGATCCATCTACACTGGCTTTGGTAATCTCTAAACCATCCTCATCACCTCATATCATGTAACGTTTGGCTTGAAGACAGACCCTTCAGCCTATACCACTTGTGCCATTGATAAAGGTACAGGTGTGACATGAAACTATTGAGGTATTACCTCAGAGAGATAGCCCCCTACTTAGCATGACTTTCCCATTCAAATCTCTTTGCTCCATTATGGCACACTACCAAGCTGTATCAACACGTTTACAGCAATGTGTCACAGCTCTCAAGCCAAGAAAGGCTTGAAGATGTATTCAGAGTTCATATGTGCGCAATGTCAGCCTAAAGCTGCCCCTTTTTCTTTAACAAGGAGGACAGCAGGCAGCTTTCATGTGGTGTCAGCAAAAAGTAAATATAAAAGCAATCTACCATTACATTTACACATCGAATGAAGTTGACATGCTCAAAAAGGCAATGTTGAAGAAGTTGGTACACACCTTCGGCAAGCGGCTCAAATGTCAGATGACATCCCATTGTCAGTGTAAGAACAAATGCGTAGGTTGAGAGGCCATACTCCTTAAGATCTATGGCATTCCCTGTTAATCTTTGGAAAGACTGGAGAAGTTCATCAACTGTAAGGCCTTGTGCTCCACTTGTCCTGCAAAAAATTATTGCAAAGTTGATAACTATTCACGTAAATTTTTAATGCAAGCATAACATGTCAATTTTTATTTGATCCTTTTTACACCTTTAATTTGCAGAAGCTATTAGAGCTGCTACTAAATCTCAGTTAGAAATAAAATGCATGACTTGATCAACAAAAAATTTAATCTAGAGTTTCAGCTGTTGAACATGGCACAGGGTATGCCAGTTTCATTGTTGTTTGGCTCCATAGGCTCATTTTTTTTTCTATTATTTTCTACAATCTTTCTATTCAAGACAAAATTCTGGCAGAACCATCATACATTCTATCCATACTTTAGAAGCATTTGGAAGATATGTAGCATCGGTGCTCCAGTTACCAGATGTACCATTACCACTGCCATGAAGTTATATAGGCGTTGTTACAATTGAAACAATGCCACTGCACTTAAAACAAATGCCAAACAACAAGAATGTTCATTGAAGCCAGCCACCAAGCCAGTGTGTGCAGACTTGGTCACTGCACGTGGTGACTGTGTGTGTGCGTGGTGTGTGTGCAGTACACGAGCCCCTCTCCTCCGTCAGACATTCACCCCCTCTGCACTGCCGCTGAACCCAGAGGGCACAGAGTTGTCTGCTAGGCTTTGACATGTCCTGGCGGGCGTCAATAATGAAGAACATTGGGAACATTTCATAAAAGGGGTATAAAATGAGAGGGATGTTGCACCATACGTTGCCACTACACACGTTTTTGTGCAGTTCTACTGAGCACTGTGCTCAAGTGTAGCAATATATTAAACTTCTGTTACTTGCTTTTACGTTGCCTCACCTTCCCTGCTGGCCCTCTTCAAAGGTCAACCATGTTAAATCTCCGTGCAGATGCTGCCGAAGGTTCGCTAATCCATGCCACCCTAACAAATGGGCTGGAAGCTGCGGAATATGGATCAGAACCTTGTCTACCATGTCGCAACTTGACACAGTGTTTACGATGGTCTGTGTGGATTCTTGGCTGCAAGGCACTGAGTGCGGGACTTTTCTCTACTGGGTTTTGCCAGGCTATTGTTGATTGTATGAGACCTCGGTTTGGACGACGTTTATTCTCCTCAGTAGACCGGCAGGTCACCCGATGATGCCAAAGCGCTGGGCACAAACCCGACGAAGATATCACAAACCAGCGATGAAGAAGATGGGCAGAACGCATGGTGATGATGGTAAAATACAGATGATGATGACGTGCTTAATAAACGCCCACAATTGGAACAGAGCGGGTAATTTTAATTTGAATTACAGTTAAACCTGGATATAAAGAAATTGACAAATTCCCGGAAAACTTCGTTATAAAGAGGATTTCGTTATATGCAGGTTCGGCACGAAACTTCGAAAAAGAAACGCTTAAGTAAGCAATAAGCTAACAGACTGCAGAGCTCACCCAGAGAAAACATTTACAGCTGAGCCCACTTATGTGACAGCTTATTCGCAACTCCAGAAAAAGTGGTTCATCTGGCAACATTGCTGAGAAAAACAAAGATGGCTTCTATATCCAGGGTCACGGCCGTGCTTCTGCTTAACGCTGTGCTAAAGTTTCTTGATTGTGGGTTCGAATCACGATGCTTCGTCGAATGTGAAAGGGTTCTTGCTGCCGAACATCTGATATTAATCGGTCTAAAAGATTTGAGCGGCGAAACAGCAGAAATAATTGCACTGTGCGTTCAAACGTCGCACTTGTTCGGAGACCCGCATCAGATTTTCTTAAGGATAAAGAGCCTTTCCAGCGAGCCTGAAGTTGAAGAAGACAGGTACGTGTTCATGCGTAGCAGGCCTCTCGGAAAGATGCAAGCACTTGTGCGCGGCGTTGCTCCACTGAGTACAAATGCATCACTTATAAACGTGTTAAAAGAGTGCAGTTCTATGCGCGGTGCCGGAAGACAAACTTAGAGGCGCGATGAACAGGTCGAGGGCTGAAAAGTTGGAACGAACGCAATAAATCCTGAATTGTCACCAGGTGAACTCGAAATGTGAACGCGCTACGTTAAACGATCACACATTACCTCCATAACCACCAAACAAATTACGAGGTGCAGCACGCGCGTGGGACGAAGGTGGCGAATGAAGGCAAGCGCTCGCTTTATATGTACTTACTACAATGCATGCGGGCAAAAGTATGTCACCAATAAGATTACCGCGGTTCAAGTTGAGCACTGACACGTTCAGAAAATGTTACCAGATACACACGTATAAACAACGTCGCTATTTTGTTCACACGCTTGCCTAAACTACACTCCGGCTCTTCGAAAAGCGCGCATGATAATAAACGCGTGTACACACACACAAACGTAATCTGTGTACTCATCGGGGAGGCATTGCGAGTGAAGTGCCTGGAACAAACTAGCATAGTTCCCGTCACCTTCTTGCCGATGCGCAAGTTCCTAATGCATGTTGCACTGTGCGAAAAGTCGTCGGCTTCTTTGGGGAACCAATGAAATGACATGTTGCTGTCTTTGCATTGCGATGACATGCACCACGCAACAAAAGTCTTTTGATAAGGATTCTTTCTTTTTCGGGCTGCTTCGAGGCAGCATGGAGTCGATTAAGGAACTGTAGAGCAGTTTTACAGCGCGCAGTAATGCGATAACATGCCGCGTTTCGAGGTCGACCTTGGATCGGCTGGTTCCAGGAGCGAATAGTGCGAATCGCGAATAGTGAAGGACTGGCTATAATGCGGTTTTTTCTAACCCCTATTTGCCTTCCCATAGAACATAATGTATACACATACCGCTTATTCTGCAGACCTGCCCCCTGCCCCCCCCCCCCATTATAATGTGGCTGCCAGGAAATCCCGCGGACAATCAAGGTAGCAAGCAGGCTTCACAAAGGAAGTGCACCGCTCGAAAAGAGCGCAGCGAATCGCCGTGGAGGAGGAAGGAACGTGTAACGAATGAAGAATGAGCGGAGGGAAGAAAAAAAAAAGGCTGCGGCAGCAGCACGTTGCATGCGCACCCTCTGAGGATAGGATTTCTAAGGCGACGGAGAATGCTGCTACGGCCGTTTGTCAGCTGCGAACGCTCCACACGAAACGCGAGCCTGTGACCTCCAATTTACCGCTGCTTGCCCCCAGTTCTTTTTTTAATCATTTCATGCACATTGCCCTTGAATCACCCCGTGAGCGCGATTTCTTGTGCCCCCGATCCCTGTGTTGTCAAGGGCAAGCTTCCCATGAGGCGCGCCACCCGCAACCAAGCGAGCTAGGCCTAACAAGCGCTGTCACCGAGTTTCAGGTTAGCAAAGTGAAGCGCAGAGACTTGCGCAGTAACCAAATAACTAAAGAGTGACGCTGCCAGCATGATGAAAAAAAAATTCACAGCATATCCATGGAGTGAATGATGATGAGTGGGCGAAGCTCCGGAGGTTCATCGTAGATCGTGCCGAGTTCCGGATTAATTTAGTTAACGCGCACGCTACGAATCCTTATGGTTCGACTACGCACAAGTGAAATCTCCCACTGGCACTTCATTGCAAGTCAAGATCCAGTGCATATATATATATATATATATGGGTGGCCGGTGAACGGTTCTCCAGTGCGAGCAGTCAGTATTTTTCAATCAAGAAACTCGCTAGAAGACGCTGCCTGCGCCAACGTTGTCTCTCGCGGGTGAGGGCGCGTTCTCCTTTGTGAGCTGGTACAGCGTTCATCGAAGAAAGAGCGTTTCCATAGTCAACGCGTGCCTTTCGCTCTCTCTCTCACAAGACAGCAGATGGAAAAGAGAGAGCTCGCGCGCCGGGAGGCAAGCGCCGAGGGCGAGCGCAAGCTTCCCGGCGTGCGAGCTCTCGAGCGCAAGCCTCCCAGCGGCGCGAGGTGGCTACATGTGGCTACATACATACTACTAGTACTACTACAGAGGAGGGAACGACCCACACCCTAAGGAGCTTCGCCCCTAAAAAAAAAAAAAATCTCGTTTTTTCTCTTTCTCTCTTAAGCCGGTGCGGCTTGGCAACATCAACTGGAAAAGGAAGGTGCCGGCTTGGCGCGCTAGGCCAGCTGCAGCAAGCGGCTGGATCAGGTTTGAAGTGAGGGAGAAAGGACACGCTCCCGGCGGCAAGATCGCCGAGTCAGGGGGATGCAGGCTTACTTTACGCACGCTTGGACGCACGCACACGTGCGCTCGCTGTCGCTTCACAGTCGCCATGCCTTCTAGCGCGCCAAGCGTGACGCCGCCGCTTCACATTCCGTCGCGGCGGAGAAGGTGCTTCGGTTATTGCTTGCGCAAAAGTGACACCATTTGGGGCAAAATTTCTAGGTTGTCGGCGGAGAAAATTCGTTATTTCGAGGGGGTTTCCAGCTGGCAATTCGTTACATAGAGGTCTCAAATACATGTATTTCTATGGAGTAACGGCGGAGAATAGAAAAACTTCGTTATATCCAGGAATTCGTTATATGGAGGTTCATTATAAGCAGGTTTAACTGTATTGTTCTCTCCTAGTTCGGTCGCGACAAAGCAGTTGTGTACAGTAGGGAGAGCAGCACTGAAAACAGCCATGAATCTGAAGTTGCTGCATAAACCAGAATTCTTGGAGCTTGTAAAGAAGTTGCACCTGGACGTAACCGACGCACTTCGGAAACCATAGTTGACTGGGGCTATTATTGCTCCAGAGGCTGAGGATGATGAGCTCACGGAATGCCTTGAAATCATTTGAAAGAGAGAACACAAAAAAACAAGTAAATGAGAGGGATGAGCAGGAACATAAATGTAAAGAAGAGCATAAGCTTGGGGAATAGAAACATAAAGACGCGATAAAGCGAGAGCATGAAAAACGGGAACACAGAATTACAATGAGAAATTTGAAAACAGAAATCCAATCACTGAGACAGAGAGGACTAGCTTTACAATTCAAATGAGAATGCATAGAACAGATAGAACACAAACAAGATTAAAGAGAAAAGCCCAGAATTGAAATAGGGAATTTGAAAAGAACTCTCATCACTGAGACAGAGACGACCAGTTACACAGGAAGTCACAGAGACGTCACTAGCTCATGTGGACTGTGGTTTGGATAACATAGGACGAAAGCATGAAAACACCTTCATTTTTTAACCACATGAGTGTATATCCCCACAAGCAAAGGTGCTGGAAGTGGCAACAGAGGCCTGTGAAATTACAGACGATGCCCTGTGTCATCAAAGTACCTTAGGCAAAGCTTGGCCAGCTGTAACAGACTTGAGAAAGTCACCACGTGCATTTATCACGGCCGCAGCAAGTGATGAACTTGAAAGTACTAGGGAATCAGTGAAAGAAAAAATCCTGTAGCCCCGCCACGGTGGTCTAGTGTCTATGGCACTCGGCTGCAGATCCGATGGTCGCGGGATCGAATCCCGGCCGCGGCGGCTGCATTTCGATGGAGGCGAAATGTCGAGGCCCGTGTGCTGTGCGATGTCAGTGCACGTTAAAGAACCCCAGGGGGTCGGAATTTCTGGAGCCCTCCACTACGGCGTCTCTCATAATCAGAGCTGGTTTTGGAACGTTAAACCCCACAAATCAATCAATCAAAAATCCTGTAGATCTCACGCACTGTGGGAATCAGTGTCATATGAAGCAGCTAACGAGGAAATTGCCTATGACAAATTGTTTGGCATTCAGTCCAACTGTTACAAGTAGGATCAAGGTTTTTGTGCAAAGCGAATGCACCCATTCATGAGTATGGTTTACATGGGCTAACCAGGAACGTCGACAGCACCCTGGCGACCGAATGGTATGATGTAACGTTGCGAGTCAGGTTAGTCCAAAGCACAGACATCTGTTTTGTCAGGAAACTAAAGTTTGCCAAGAAATGCTCCACATTTGTAAGCCGTAGTGGAGAAAGTGAGTCAGGAGTGTGTTGAGGCACTTCATGAACTAAACAATGCAGTTGGGGATAGCCCACTGAAGTGCGAACTACGTGGCTCAGGAAAGGACCAATGCATATTTCAGTAATCAGGTAACTTGTCCACAAGTCAGGAAAAAGGCGATTTCAGTACAAATCATTCTGAATTTGAAGGTAGTGCAGAGGCAAACACTAATGAGAGAAATTTCATTCGATATGCAATGTCAGCTAATCTCTCAAAAGAGAGTGCAAGAAAGTGTGCAAAGTGTAAGCAACGCCTGAACGAAAAGTGGGCAGAAAATGGTACAGAGAAGCCTAGGAAAGTGAGAAACAAGAAACCCCAGAGCAAAAAGAAATGAGAAGGAAACGCTCAGTGTGGCATGCTCAAATCAGGCGCATCGATGTGCTCAAAGTAGAAAGGAGAGGCATGGCATTCTAAACCCACGACCATGAAAGAGATGTGCACTGTTCCCTACAGTGCAACTGAAAGGAGAAAAGCAGGTACTCTCCTTGCCCTCCTCACTGTCGTGTTGTAATAATGGACACATGGAATGCTTGGACAAGCACATAATGGCAAGACAACACGAAGTCGTAGATGGACGTATTCTTGTCGAACAAGGTATCAGTAAAAGCAGGCTGCCAGGATACAAATGCACAAGTCAATGGCAAAGTAGTAGTGACCCCCAGGTGTTTTCCTTTGAATAAATGACCATCTCAGGTGCATGTCAAACTCGAGTCCTTCATGGACAAAACAGAACCAAAAGTGCAATGACCGGTTTCAAAAAATAAGATGTATTTCAAATGTCATGTAATGTAATTTGAAGAGGCTTCTCTGTAAGAGACTTAAGTGCTCAATGGCTATTGTGTACGTGTGTATAGCGTTAGCTATTAGGAAAATTTTTTGTGCTACCTTGTGGGCTCGAAGTTCATCATATAAATGGATCAATGGCCTCGCAAATGGCTGCAAAGAACATTTTTCAAAGCATAGTCGCCTCCTGTGCTGGAATATCGCTTTGTAGCAATATTGTTTCAGGATACATGCAAAAGTGGAGTCTCAGTGGCAGTGCCGATGGCTTAAACTGAAGCCCCTAGATAAAAAAATCAGCCTCCAAAGTTTCACTGAACTCTTGTTTTTCATGCTAAAGTAAGAGGAAGTGTTTTTTTTTTTTATGCAGTTCAGTTTACACCACACTTCCTGAAGTGTATAAAAATTTTATGTGTGTGTGTATTTGGTGCTGCTGTAAATTGAGTTAAAGTCACTTCTGTATGAGAAATAAGCCTGATTGAGCTAAGTGCAAATTTGTCTTGTGCTTGCTAAGTGTAAATCTGTGTCTGTGTAGTTCTAGCTGACGCATGCTGTGAACGAGAAACTGCTGCAGACCCTTCCAAGGCACCTGGACTTAGACCAGAATGTAGAATGATGTTGGAAGACACCCTGGTGTTTCAGGCTCAAGAAAGCTGTGTCACAAGGGACAATGGCTGCAAGTACAGACCAGAGTCATCCCTCTGGACAGCGGATGTTGTCCCTTGCTTATCGGAACCTCTTTCTGTGGCAGGGCAGACTTTTACAATTGAAACAGCGCCACCATACTAAAACGAACTTGAATGACGACATTGTCTAGTGAGCCCAACAGGAAAGCCTTCTCTTCTCTGTCAGGCGCTCACCCTCTCTCCGCTGCCGACGAACCTGGAGGGCACCAAGTTGCCTGCTGAGCTTCGACATGTCCAAGCAGGTGTCGATCATGAAGGACGCTAGGAACACTTCATGAAAGTGGTATAAAAGGACAGGGAGGTCGCGCTGTTGTCATTCTCTGCTCTAGCACGCTGCTGCATGCATGTTTTCGTACTGTTCTTTTGAGAGCACTGCTGAACTATAGTGGTGTATTAAACATCTGTTGTTTGTTTTTTATGTCACCTCATCTTTCCTGCTGCTTCAAGGGTCAAAGTGGTTCGAGTATTGTACAAATGCCACTTAACGTTTGCCGACCCATGCTACCTTAACAGTGTTATGTTGTAGTCCTGTGATAAAACCGACTTTCGATGCTGTGCATTCATCAGACCGAGTGGAGAAAGTGGCTCGGTTTGTCAAAAAGTGAAGTTGGTGTTGTGCCACTCTGTTCCTGATGGCAAGTCGTGACAGCAGAATGGTTTGGTAGCTTGACTTGCACTTATTATCAAAGTGCCGGACCTGCATATATTTCAGCTTTTATGCATGCCATATTACTGTTAAAAGGATCTCGTTGGAATGGCATCAAACCGTTATGCCGCACGAACACTTTGGACCAAAGTACAAAACACATGTGAAAGGAGCATCTTTGTTGAAAGGTCTTGTTATGGACAGCTCTCTCTAGGACAACATGTAAAAACAATGTGGAGCAGTGCACCTCAGGAAAATTCTGACGTTCAGTACATTTCACTCCACACACTTGTCTTGGAGGTCACAGCATGTGCCTTCAAGTGGGCCATTGCAGATACTGATGAATGCAAAAAAGAAATTGAAGGACAGCACACCAACGCTGCTCTACAACAACTTTCCAGGGAACGCCACAATTCAGACCAAGCTAGGGGAATACAATCATGTGACATTCAGTGTTGCTGGCACTCACTTTAACACAGAATCAAACGACAATGAAACAGCAGGAGATTAACGGCAAACACTTCCACATCACTTATATCAAGGGTTTGCAAGTGGCTTGGTCCCAAGAAACCCTGCCTAGGCAGCAGAGGTTACTTTGTTTGGGACAATGAATTTATGTGAACCTTAACTGTATATATATAGACTAGCTGCTCCATGCGCAATAAGAGGATATTCCACAGGTAAGAAGCTTTGACATGTACAAGTGGCTAGTGCATCTTGTAATGGCTACAACAAACACCAGCTGCCCTACATTCCGTAAAATGTGCTTCTTTTTCAAGAGGTAATAACACACAAACGAATAACTGGAGAATTAAGCTAGCTTGAATGTAACTCTTCTTTTTCACAGAAATGCGAATATTGTCACGCACACTTCAATAGCAAAGTGTTTAATTTGATAGGTTAAAGTAGGCGAACTTGTGCCTTAGACAAAGCAATAAACTGGAAGCGTCTCAGTAGCGCCTGAGCGAACACTGTCCAACTCGCTCAAGATGCACACATCCTCTTCTTCTCCTTCTGCCCTGCTCGGTTCGCGTGCACCTCCGTTGACCGATAGAAGCAGGCATGTGCTGCTCGCCTCTCATTCGCGCGAAGTCCGTGAGCCATCTGGAGGCGCAGGAAACAGCTGGCGCGCGTAACTTGAACATAGATGGCGGCATTGTCCCCCTTCCAACAGTGCATCGTCTCGACGCTTGACGTGAGGTCCTTTGCAAACTCCAGCCATAGTGTTGCTGGCGAAAATAGTCATCGTACAGCAAGGTTGTCCTTCGTCTGGTTATTGTCTGTCATAATATGGCTTTATACGGACTACGTGTACAGTTTCTGTGCGATGCCGCCGTCTTGATGATGTTACTTGCCCTTCCGGGACAACTTCGTAAGTCAGAGGGCCAAGTTGGCGAAGTACTCTGTAAGGACCAAAATAACGACGAAGTAGCTTTTCGGAGAGGCCGCGTACCCGTATGGGAGTCCACACCCACACTTTGTCCCCTGGGGCGTACCTGACGTCACGTCATCGCAAGTTGTACCGATGTGTGTCGAGTTGCTGTTGCTGTTGAATTCGATATCGTGCTAGGTGTCTTGCCTCTTCGGCTCTTTGTGTGAAGTCGCTGATATCGTGGTCGTTGTCTGAGTTCACGTCCACCGGCAGCATTGCATCTAAGGGTGTGGTGACGGTACGTCCAAAAACAAGCTGGAACGATGCCATTCGAGTCGTCTCCTGTACTGCGGTATTATACGCGAACGTTGCGTATGGCAGTATCTTGTCCCACATTCGGTGCTCTATGTCCACGTATATTGACAGCATATCAGCTAGCGTTCTATTCAACCGCTCGGTCAATCCATTCATTTGTGGATGATACGCCGTGGTTTTCCTATGATTGGTATGGGTCAGCTTCATAATGGACTGCATTAAATCAGCCGTGAACGCGGTTCCTCTGTCTGTAATGACCACTTTTGGTGCGCCATGTCGCAGCACTATGTTGGTGACGAAGAATTCAGCAACTTCAAGAGCGGTCCCTCGAACAAGAGACGCTGCTTCAGCATATCGAGTCAGGTAGTCTTTTGCAACTACAATCCATCACTTTCCGGACGACGATGTAGGAAATGGCCCCAGCAAGTCCATTCATACTTGTTCAAAGGGGGATTCTGGTGGCTCTATGGGTTGGAGGAGACCTGCAGGTTTCAGCAGCGGTGTCTTATGTCTTTGGCAATCCCGGCATGTTCTCACGTAGTGCTGCACAGAATTAAGTAACCTTGGCCAGTAATATTTCGTGCGAATTTGTGCTACAGTTCTGCTCACTCCTAAGTGTCCTGCGGATGGGTCATCGTGGCACGTTTCCAAGATCTCAGATCTCAACATTGAAGGGACGACAAGCAGGAATGTAGACTCTGTACTGTGTTCAAAATTCCGCTTGTACAGTATGCTATTTCTGAGGACGAATGACAACAAAGAGCGGGAGAAAACTCGTGGGATGTCAACGGGTTCCCCATTTAGGTGCCTGATGAGTAGAACTAACTTGGGGTCAAAGTGCTGATGTTGTGCCATCTGTGATAATGTTACAGCGCCAACAAAAGGAAAATCTTGCCCGTCTTCTGCAGAAGTAGAAGCAGCAGATTCAAGTGGTGCACGTGACAAGCAATCAGCATCACTATGTTTACGCCCGGACTTGTAGACGACTGTTATGTCGTATTCTTGTAGCCGTAGGCTCCATCTTGCAAGGCGTCCAGACGGGTCCTTGAGGTCGCTAACCAGCACAATGAATGGTGGTCGCTGATCGCTTGAAAGGGTCTACCGTATAAGTATGGCCAGAACTTGCTAATAGCCCATACCACCGCGAGACATTCTTTTTCTGTCGCTGAGCAGTTTACCTCAGCCTTCGAAAGAGTCCGACTAGCATACGCAATGACTCGCTCCACTCCATTCTGCCATTGGATAAGGACAGCTCCGAGACCTAAGTTGCTTGCGTCGGTGTGGATATCTGTTGCAGCTCCCTCGTCAAAGTGTGCCAGAACTGGATGGCTTTGAAGGCGCCGTCGTAGTTCATTGAAGGCATTCTCTTGTTCATGTTGCCAGATGAAAGATGTGTCTTCCTTCGTCAGTCTTGTGAGTGGTTCGGCAATCTTCGAGAAATTTTTCACGAAGCGTCTGTAATATGCGCAGAGCCCTAAAAATCGCCTGACAGCCTTTTTGTCCGTCGGTTTCGGAAAATTTTCCAAGGCCGCCGTCTTCTCAGGATCTGGTCGAATGCCTTCCGCACTAATGACACGTCCGAGGAAAAGCAGCTTGTGGAAGCCGAAATGACATTTCTGCGGCTTAATTGTCAGGCCTGCTGAACTAATTGCTTCCAACACGGCTCGCAGTCATTCGAGATGCTGCTCGAAGGTAGTAGAAAAAACTACAACATCGTCAAGATAAACGAGACAGGACTGCCATTTCAGGCCGGAAAGCACGGCGTCCATCATCCGCTGGAACGTGGCGGGAGTGGAACAAAGGCCGAATGGAAGTACCTTGAACTCGTATAGTCCGTCCGGTGTCACGAATGCCGTCTTCTGACAATCTCGTTCGCCCACTTCGATCTGCCAGTATCCACTCTTCAAGTCCAGGGAAGAAAAGAACTTCGCGTCTCGTAGTCTATCCAGAGTGTCATCGATTCTCCGAAGGGGATAAACGTCTCGCTTAGTTACGGAATTCAGCCTTCAGTAATCGATACAGAAGTGCAAGGACTGGTCTTTTTTCTTTACAAGTACTACAGGTGAGGCCCATGAACTTGTGGATGGCTGAATGACGTCATCTCGGAGCATTTCTTTAACTTGATTCCCGAAGGCCTCTCTTTCCTTTCGTGACACCCTGTAGGGTGCTGGCATATCGGTCTGATTGATTTGTCGACAATGATCCGATGTTTCATAATAGGAGTACATCGGACTTTAGATGACGTAGAAAAGCATGCTTCGAATTCCTTTACGAGGTTCTCTATTTGTTCCTTTTGGTTAGGCAGTAGCCCTGGCGCGATGTCAATGGACCTGAGGATAGAATTCACATCTTCGGAATCGGAGAGCGAGGTATCAGAAGCGCTCAGGTCCGCTACTTGGATGAAGTCATGAAGCCTTGCAATCACAGTTCCTTTTGCAACGTGCTGTACTTCATTTCCAAAGTTGGTGAGCAGAACATTAGCACACCCGCCATGCAGTTGAACAAGGCCTCTTGCCATGCAGATTCCTTTTTCAAGCATCAGCTCGGTGTTGCTGTCCGCAAGCCCATTGTAGTCACTGAATGCACTGCTCTTTACTTCGGCAGCTACGCTGGACCTCGGAGGCACCACGACGTCGTCGTCCACGATACATAAATCATAGAATTTTTCTTCAGCATCAAACGTTGCGATAGCGTGCCTTGTTGAAAATGAAACACATGCTTCCCGCAGATTAATCACAGCGCCGTTAGCCAGTAGGAAATCCATGCCAATAATCAAGTCTCTTGAGCACTCTGCCAGCACAATAAAACTAGCGACATAGGTGAAACCTCGTATGCCGACTCTAGCGGTGCACCTTCCTGCCGGTTCAATGAGGTGCCCTCCTGCGGTACGAACCGGTGATCCTCTCCAAGGCATCAGTACTTTGCGTAGCGTTCTGACTAGCTAGCCGCTGATAACGGAGTAATCTGAACCTGTATCCACAAGAGCAACCACTTCATAGCTGTCAACAAATACGCGCAAGTCGGAAGTGATTTCGCCATCACGGTGTCGGCTCCTGTGTCTATCGTCTTCATTCGGAGTCAGCGATGGAGGCTCTTCTGTATCAGCGTCGGTAGCGGCCTTACCCCCTCCACAGGTCGCTGAACCTAGTTTTCCCGACGCGGGCTTTGTGAGCGGCGCCTTGCCGTCGGGGAGCTTGATGACGGTCAAGGGCTTGGCGATCGGTGTCTCAGCGACGCCGTCGATCGAGGCTGATGCTGCGGAACGTCATGCGAAGCTTGACGCCCCCCCCCCTCGCAAGGTACTCCTCAATTTCAATGGGACGTTCACCGTACCGAGGGCGAGGCGCATTTACTGGGAAACCGCGAAGTCCCGCCTGACGATACTGGCAGATTCGGTAGACATGGCCCGCCTCTCCACAGTGGTAGCACAGAGGTCGCCGGTCAGGAGTGTGCCATATGTCTCTCTTCCTTGGTCTCCACTCTGTTGGTGGGAGAGCAGTTGGAGGCATCGCACATCTCATTGTAGTGGCTGCGACGTCCATGCGCGCGGGGGTTTCTCGTAGCAGTGCTTCAGCGTATGAGGCTCTCGGTGGTAGCTGTAGTGGTGCTCCTAGCTGTGCATCCGGTTGTGCAAGTGGTTCCTGAACCACTTGTCGGACTTCATCATCATCATCGGAATTCATCACTACGTAAGATGATGGCGCTTGGTTTGCCATTTCGGTAGCGTGTCCGTTCACGTACGCTGGTGATGCCCAGCTGCAGTCTGCCAAAGGTGAAAACTCGGGAGCCTCACCTCGTAGGTGCCGGCTGCTGCGCTGGTGCACAGGAGTGAGCTCGTTTGGTGCAACTCTCTGGGGTTCCGGGCTGCTGGCTCCAATGCAAGGACTTGGATGCATTACCCAGCACCGCCACCAGATTTGTCACGCACACTTCAATAACAAACTGTTTAATTTGATAGGTTAAAGTAGGCGAACTTGTGCCTTACAGAAAGCAATAAACTGGAAGCGTCTCAGTAGCGCCTGAGCGAACGCTGTACAACTCGCTCAAGATGCACACCTCCTCTTCTTCTCCTTCTGCCCTGCGCGGTTCGCGTGCACCTCCGTTGACCGATAGAAGCAGGCACGTGCTGCTCGCCTCTCATTCTCGCGGGCGTCCGTGAACCATTGGAAGGCACAGGAAACAACTTGCGCGCGTAACTTGAACATAGATGGCGGCAATATCTCATACTTGAACAGCCAAAGCGTACAAGTTATAATATGTAAAATAAGCTATGTTCCAAAATTTATCATACTTAATCCACACAACTGCTCTAAGCCTGAAAAAAAATTCAATTAGAATTTGGGTACACATATCCCCATTTTACTATATATAGTAAAA
Source organism: Hyalomma asiaticum (assembly GCA_013339685.2). Classification (NCBI taxonomy): domain Eukaryota; kingdom Metazoa; phylum Arthropoda; class Arachnida; order Ixodida; family Ixodidae; genus Hyalomma; species Hyalomma asiaticum. The sequence continues at coordinate 110,422,675 of CM023481.1, read as the reverse complement.
TTGAAGTACACAGCAGCTCGAATGTACCCTGTAAAGGCGGTTTCACAGCATAGTGAACCCATGCTCCAGTGAAACCACCTTTCCAGGCAAATTACATGTAGAAAAAGTGTAGTGAACACAAAACCAAGGAAAATATACCAGTGGCTGGCAAAATCCCAAGGAAGGGCTCACAGAACCCAAATGCCCCACAGTCCATTTGGCAGTAGCTGTTGCGGCTGGCGTGCATCACCTAAAACTGTGTGCTTGTACTTTCAGGCGCAGTAGTTACACGGCTCTTGATTCATCAGATCACCTACTGCTGACCTTCGGACGCTTAGGTGACATGCTCTGAACACGTGCTGCTGATTCATCGATCCACAGATGCGACTGCGAGCACTACAGCGGTTATCTACCTGGCAAAGCATGTAAGGGCGTCTTCGGCACCGTCCCGGACCATTTGGCAGTAGATGTTGCGGCTGGCGTGCATCACCTAAGACTGTGTGCTTGTGCTTTCAGGTTGGTTACCTATACCTTCTTCTTTGGTTTATTCAAGCTACATTAGCCGCAACTGCTGCCAATTTATTGCTCATTTCTGCCTTGTGTGTCCACATCTGTGCTACGTCATGCCGCCTTCGTGCAATGAACTTGCTAAAAAAATTGAACGGTTAGAACATTTCAATGCAAAGATGGATTCCCCTGATGTTAGAAATCGGCTCTAAAATCAAACTGAAGTTAAGTGACTTGGGTCTGTCTGATAATGCCTCACTCAGTGAGAGCACTGACTTCTTGAACAGCCAGTTCGAGAAATTCCGAGCCCAGCAGGATGAACTCATGGCATCGAACAAGGCATTATTGGCACGAAACGAAATGCTAGAAAAATGTGTTGCTGATCTTAAGCAGTACTCAAGACTAACCAACGCTGAAGTGAAAGATGTCCCCCCTACAAAAGGCGAGGATTGCCGTGCCATTTTGAAGCGTATGGCCGATGTCATCGAATGTCCTGTATCCTAGTCTGATATTGAGACTGTTCATCACGTGCCGTCCAAATCATCTGAGCAAAATTTAATTGCTCGCTTTGTCTCAAGGGACAAGAAGAATGAATTAATAAGGAAGGCCCAAAAGGCATGCCTTCGTGCGAGCCACCTTGGTTTTTCTGAAACTAGACACGGCAGCGTATGTGAACGATCATACTATCAGAAACAAAATGCTGTTTGCAAAAGCGCTTGCTTTGAAGAAGGCAAAAAAGTGGCTGTATCTTTGGACTGAGAACTTCAAAATCAAAGCTCAAAAAATCAGCGGTAGTAGGGTGTTCCGAATCGTAGCCAAAACTAATCTGTGCATATTCACATAAGGGCTTTGTTGGACTGATTATTTGGGACACGTGCCGTGGTGCGTCTTCATTGCTATGTCTCTCCTGTATTCGTGCAAAATTCATCCATTACTGAAGTCCAATCGTCATTCTTTGGTGCATTTCAATGCCCGAAGCTTAAGAAGGAATCATGAAGGCTTGAAAAACTTCCTATCTTCCCTTGTTCATGCCTTTTCTTTCATTTGTATATCCGAAACATGGCTTTCTAGCCATGACTGTAACATTTATGGCTTCGTTTCTTATACTCCCGAATACTGTCACCATTTAAACAATAGGCATGGTGGTGCTGCTATATTTGTTTCCCCCTACCTCAGCTATACTCGAAGGAACGATTTAAACTTCTAAATCGATTGCTGTGAAACGGTGTGGGTGGAAACTAATGAGCCCCTCCAGACTTACTATTCTAAAGGCCTTGCCCTTGGCTTTGTTTACAGATCACGCGCCTCTAACGTATCTGATTTCTTTCTCACTCTAAATAACGTGCTTAACAAGCTGTTACCCAAAAATAAGAGTGTGATGATAGTGGGTGACATAAACATTAACCTCCTGGATGTTAATTCTAGTGTGTCAACAGCTTACACTGACTGCTTTAGTCGGTATGGTCTTGAATGTCTCATCACATCACCAACACGATACTCTGATGGATGCTCTGATTCTCTTATCGATCATGTTCTAACTAACATCGACCTACCAATTACTGCAGGCGTTACTAACACTGACCTCACGGATCACTTTCCAATTTTTGCAGTTTTCAATGCTCATTTCGCTAATGTTGGCACCTCATATTTCACCACAACGTTCGATACAGATGAATTCATTTCTGCAATTAGCACCACCAGACTGGTCTCCCCTCAATTCAATTCATGAGCCTACAGAGGCTTTTAAGTTTTTTTGTGATGCATTCACGAAGGCAGTTTCTACCGCCTCTAGAATTGTGCACTGTAAAAATAAATTCAAATATCCCAAAAAAAATCTTGGATGACCGATGGTTCACTAAAGAGCTTGAGGAAAAAAGATAATTTGTATGAGAAAACCCAAAGACAGCCATTCAATAGTTCTCCGCTTAATAGGTACAAGAAGTATTGTAAGATTCTCAGTAGCACTCTCCGGGAAGCGAAAAGGCGACACTACGAAACAGAATTTGTGCGGAATAAAGGTAACCCTAAAAAGCAATGGCAATTGCTGAATGATTTTTTGAACCGTAAGTTGCCAACATTTATCTCTACAATTGAACACGAGAGCATTATTTTCAGCCAGCCTGCTGAGATTGCTAGCGCATTTTCCGATCATTTTGCATTATCTCAGAGCAGTCAGCCGTCAACTTTTCAACCTAAAATAAATCGCCTGTGTCATTCATTTTATCTTTTTCCGGTTACGCTAAGTGAGGTGGCATCTACTATCTGCAGCGCTCGCAACACGAGCCCTGGATTGAATGATGTATTTCAATATGCCATTTAAAACTGGTTGCTGATATTGTTTGCAAACCGCTAAGTGCAATAATTAATTTAATCTTCAAAACTAGCGAATTTCCGCACGTATTAAAACGTGCTAAGGTTTTCAAGAAAGGTAACAAAGAGCGGCTGTCAAATTACCATCCCAATCCTTCAATCCTTCCCTCTCTAAGTAAAATAAATGAAAAGTTATTTGTGTCCAGACTCACAAAGTACTTAGATAAGTTCCAAATAATCAAATCCTGCCAGCTTGGTTTTCGGGCAGGAAGTTCTACCAACTTAGCCTTACTTTGTCTACCAGATTTCATTAAGAACAGTCTTGATAGGAATGAATTCGTTGGTTCCGTCTTCCTAGACCTTACTAAAGCTTTTGACACCATTAATCACACAATTTTGTATCGTAAACCAGAAGCATACGGGATCACTGGCCCTGTTCTAATGTTTTTAAAGCATTATTTAAGTGACCGAGAGTTTGTGGTGTACGCTCGTGAAACATCCTCTCCTCCTAAAATGACTAACCAAGGAGTGCCACAGGGTTCAATTTTGGGACCACTGCTTCTTTCCCTTTATATTAATGATTTGCCGGACGTCACTGATTTATACCACTATGTATAGTACGCTGACGATACAACTATATCTGTACCTGATAAATGTTTGTATTCGTTACTAAATAAGCTAAATATGTCACTTCATCACCTAATTAAATGGTGTAACAGTAACAAGCTACTTATTAATCTATCTAAAACTAAATTTTTGGTTTTCCATCCACATCAAAAGCCTTTAATTGATTCTCCTTCCTTATCATTAGGAAATCATTTTATTCCTATGAATGACTCGGTGGTATTTTTAGGTGTGACATTGGACGGCCATCTGAAGTTTCATCTTCACATCAATCATATTAAAAAGAAGTCGGCCTTTGGTATCCGTGCACTAATCAAGGCACGCCAGTATTTTTCACCTCCTGCATTGCTTTCACTTTACTTTTCACATTTATGCATTCTCATATTAACTATAGCGTAATCGCTTGGGGTAATACATATAATTGTTATCTTCATTCCATCCAGCATATACAAAATCAAGCAATACGCATAATAAGTTACAGTTCTTCGCGTTCAGATGCCTTTAGCCTGCTTAATCAGCACAAAATTTTATCTGTTAAAAAGTTATTTCAGGACAACATAGGTATAATGTTTTGTAAGTTACTTCCCTGCTCTCCTTTGAATATACTGAACGTAGCTCCCTCAAGAATACTAACCCCACCAGGTTTGCTTCCAATCATAACTACTTGCTGCCAACCATTCGCACTAATTATGGTAAGAAAACATCTAAATTCTCTACCATTCAACTTTGGAATAGTTTGCCTGTCGAACTTAAATCAGTGCACACATTTTCACTTTTCAAAACATCAATAAAATCTTTCCTTTTAACTGCTGATTGCTCACCTTAGTTAATGTATAAATTTTTTTTCACTTGTCCACATTTATTATATTTGCATTTATTTTTGTTTCCTGTACAAGTTGTTTTCATTTCTTTTGTGCACTTTTTCTACTGTATTCCGTGTTGTTCTGTGCAGTATTCGACTTTGCATTGCATTGCTTTGTATTTCGCGTTTTGCTTTTTATTTTATTGTATTGCTATTATTTCATTTTGTTTTTCAACTATTCTGGCATGTTGCTGTTTGTTTTGCCTTGTATATGATTATTACCACCTGCTCATCTTCTGCCAATTGTGCCAATTCACTTTTGTTGTAGCTTTTAACTGAGGGTCTCGTTTTCAGTATTTATACTATGGGACCCTCATCTGTATACAAGTATTATGTAATTTATGCTTATATAACCAATAAACTGAAACTGAAATTGAAACTGAGAACCCACTGAGTGTGTTCAGATAACGACAGATGAAAAGGAGTCCCGACTACTTTTTGTTTTCAGTGAAATTTCCATATGAGGTGGGCCAATGCCTCCTCAGAAAGCAATAAACAGTCATTTTATAAAATTTAACATGAATTTCTTGAAAAAAATTTCACATTTCATTACAAGCATAAAAGATCAGTTTCGCTTGTTCCAGACATTGCAACTTTGAAGGCTCATAACTCTGAAATTGGTGCGTTGCACCCATAGAAATTCTTTTCAGCTATTCTACACCACTTGTAATTTTGGCTCCCTATAAGTTGAATTTATGTCGTCCACGGTTTGTTTTTGAAAAATTGCCAAACTTTGATTTTGGTGCGATCGCCTCTGGCTGATTCCAATATTGGAAGTATTTTTCGCTAGTTTAACTAACGCAGTGCACCTGAAAATATTTCTACAGAGTCTCTCAGAGGTGTTCTGCAAGCTGAAAGACAAAATGTGTGATTAAGCAAAGTCTTGATTCTGTTAAAAAAATCCCCCAAAAATGCAGAAACTGCAAAAATTGAACAAATTGAAACGCTTTTTTTTAATAACCATCGCCAATATTTATGAAGATTATTTAGAATACGGAAACATGAACCGTAAAATTCCTGCTGCAAGAATATATTGCATTATTTTGTTCTAAAGGAGAAAATTTGCTGACAAATTTAATTCTTACCTCATTATGAGCCATTAAGTAATTGACCATTAGTTAACAGAGTTCCTGCAATTGCGTCTATTTGGTGACATGGCAGACGCTGAAGGGTGCTTATAGCACATTCTCTTTATTTTTTTTTGTAATGGACTTGTTGGGGGAACCTTATTCTGGTCATAATCTTGATTGTCCCCTCTCATATGAATTGCTCCTTTGCGCAAAAATGATGTGCGAGTCTAGAACCTAGGGGGAAAATGCTACATGCCATGGCAGTGGACGGACCGTATGATTATGTCAGATGCGGGCAGTTGCAAAATGGAACCCGAATATATTTGCAGCGAAGCTGTTTTAGCCAGCCATAAAATGTCTGTGGTCATCAGAAAAACCTTGCCTCACGTCGCCTAGCAACCAGTCACTTCACAGCTGGCGCAATACCTGTCAACACTGCATAGCTGACATCGATAGCATGTGACAGCTGATAGATTGCCAATTCATAAATTACCAATGTCTTGGAAAATGCCAGGAATTACTTCGCAGTGCCTCGATTAGCCCTAGAGAGAATGTATATATCATGTGATAGCTAAATTATAGCTTATTGATAGCAGATTGATGGCTAGTCAATAGCCAATTGATAATCAATCAATAATCGATAAATATTCGAAAATGCCTGGAATGGCTCAGCAGTGCCTAGGTTAGCCGTGGAGCATGTCAATGCCATGTTACAGCCCATCGATAACTAATCGATAAAACTTGGATAATGCTGAGAATGACTAGGCAGTGCCTAGGCTAACCATGGAGCATGTCCACAGCGTGTGATAGCAGAATGATAACTAAGGGCCTTAGCTTTCCGCGATTCTGTAAAAAATCGTCGAATTCACGGTTTTTTTTTTCTTTGCGCAAATGCAAAAAAGATATTAAAAGCCTCACTTTTAGAAACAAGAGAGGTAGGCCATTTCTCCCATTCACAGGCACAGGTGTCAGGCATGCAAGAAAGAGTCGACGCAGCTATCTTACACGTAACTAGGGCACGGAGAAAGAAGTATTTGAGGAGGGGAAACTTGCTATGCCGCGGCAGCGCGCGCGGCGGCCCATTAGTGTAATGGTTGGGCGAGGAGGAACTTCAGTTTTCTCCGCAGCGAGACAGACGACGCTTCCGGCATGTTGCCATCGTTTACATGTCTTTCTATGGACGAGACGCCGAAAAATCACGACACCGTCTCATATCTTATAAAGTGCACCAGATTTCGGCCCACAGCGTCGATAACTAGAGGTGGCAAACATTTTAGCTGCAGTTAGTAATAAGTACTGCCTTAATTACATGCTGTACGGCACTTGTAACAAGCTTCTGGTGAGTCCAGAGCAGACGACGTCTGCTGCTATAAGGATGGCTAGAAGTCACTCGCTGGCATGTCGTGAGCACGCATGCATAAATAGCCTTGGGAGGGAAAGGAAGTGCAAGCTCTCGCGTAGTCTTCTTGATCTGCTCTCGCATGCTTCCGCACTGCGCTTCTATGCTGGCTTCTCAGACTTAGCCCGCGCTTTTCATGTTGAACAAAGGCGCGCGCTCGCCAAGATTTTCATCAGTGTTGCTTTAGGATGGGGCGCAAGTGTGTAGTGCCGAACTGCAACAGTGGCAGCGCATCTTGCAAGGAGAAGGTAATTACCTTCAAGGTACCGAGTGACCCGGTGAAATTGCAGGCGTGAGCTCATGCAATACCAAGAAAAGATCGAGAGCTCACGTCGCATGACTACGTTTGCGAGAAGCATTTCTCGGAGAGCGACACAGAGAGGCGGCGATATTATGGGGAGCTTGGTGGCAAAGTCCTTCTCGACAAACTGAAACAGCCTGTGTTGTTACCAGACGCCATGCCATCTATATTTCAACACTGCCCCAGCTACCTTTCTTTTGTTCACAAGGAAAGATGGCCCATTGGGCCTGACATAGGAAGTGTGGATAGCGCGCGAAGACAGAAACTTCGCTGGTTCGAGACAAGACTTTGCTTGTTGCTGGCCATGGTGAAGAAAATGATATGGCGTGTCCTGTCACGTCGCTTTCTCATGAGCCCAATGCTTTGATCGAGGAAGCAAGCAACGGTGTATATGCAGTTGAAGGACAAGGAAAGGAGAACATTTACCAATAGTTGTGGTGCCGCTAACGCTCATACACCAATCGAGTCTTCGAAACTTAATTCATCGGAGATCTGCCTCTTGCATAAGTTAATAGGACCACAAAAAATTGTCATGCCCAGCGCTACTTGAAGCCGGCAGGACATCGTGGAAGGAGCTCCGAGCATCTGCTTTGTCCAGCTAAAGAAGGCAACACCGACAACACCGGTTTTCGTAAACAAGAGCCTCGAGTTAACTGTGTGCAAAAGTGGTGTTAAGGTGACGGAATGCGTACTACAGCACGAAGTCAGCACAACAACAGTGAAAGTCTGTACAGAAACCCCTCTTGCTATCGACGTCACACAAATGCTCGAGGTCTTCCACAAAAAACCCGTATGTCGCAGCGGTCCCACATAGGAAAGGTTTCCCGGGGTCAAAGTAGGATGCGCCTCCGTTGACGCGACCGGATTTTGGCGGCGTAGAAGGTGTCTTATTCTCCTTGAGGGCCCAGAAGATCAGTGCTGCGCATGCAAGACCCTGTCCAACACTTTACGAGTCTACAGATTCCGAAAGGAAAAGCGCAGGCAGACGACACGACTGCGACTTCCCATGAGCCTTTAAAAAAAATGTAAAATTGAGGCCTTGCGAAGGGGATATACGGCATGCTATCGTGCGAAGAAACAGCTTTTGGCAAGGAATGAAGCACTAGAAGCTGACCTTGTCAAATGCAAGGAACAGCTAAGGGAAGCGAGTGAAAAGAGTTTGGACGAATTGATGCAAAAAACAGGCTTTCCAGAGATGCATTGTTTGCTCCTTAAGGAATGTGTGAAAGCAGCAAAAAATTCGTCGATGCGAGGAATGTGCTACAATCAAGATTGGTTGTTCCTGTGTCTTCTACATATTCGGACGCCATCCAGCTACAGGTTCCTGCGCGAGAACAACATTCTTCCTTTGCCTAGCATGAAAACAATCAGAAAATATCTCGGCATGGTTGGGATGCAATGCGGTTCTGACTCAGAGTTTTTCGAAGCGCTCAAAACAAAACTGAATTCTAAAACTGAGTTCGAGAGACATGGGATGCTCCTTTTCGACAAAATTTTGGTGAGACAGCAAAAGACCGTGCACTCCAAAACCCTAACGTACACGGGTCTCGTGGACTTTGGTGAGGGAGATAAGCGGTGTTCCGAGCTGGCAAACCATGCGCTAGTTTTCATGTTTTGTCCCTTCAGCGATAATTATGCACAACCGATTGGTGTGTTCACATCAAAGGGAACAACTAGAGCGACAGTCCTAAGCCAGTTGGTTCTTCAGGCGATAGTCATGCTAGAAAATGCAGGTGCACTAGTTGATGGGATTGTCTGCGACGAAGCGGCCACTAACAGAAAAATGTGGGCGCACCTGGGCGTGAGCGGAAAGCTCGATGAGGCGAGGAATTTTTCTGAACATCCTGTAAATGGGGAGCGCAAGGTATTTGCCTTTTCTGATGTACCACATCTGTTCAAGTGTGTTAGGAACAGACTGCTTAAACAGCGTCTTCTCAAGGCGAACGGGCAATGGGTAAAGTGGACTCTATACACGGCTGTGCACAAGGAAGACTGCAAGAACGCAGGAGGCCTAAAAGTTTGCCCAAAGATAACTGGAGTGCCATATATACCCTTACAAAATGGAGCTTATGCGCGTCAAGTTGGCAACACAAATCTTCAGCCAGTCGATGTGTTCCGGTATCAAGTTCTATGCTGACCAAAAAGCCAAATTCCCAGGAAGCTGCAGGAACAATCGATTTCACTGAGAGGATGAACGACTTTTTTTATTCTATGAACAGACGGCATCATATATATAATGGCGAAATTCAATCAGGATCCCCTGGAAAGATTTTTTGGAAAAACAAGGCAAGCAGCCTGCGACAACGACCATCCAGACATGCCAACTTCCCTCCAGTTGTACCGCATGTTGTCCGTCTACAGCCTACTCAAACCCCCAAGGTTTGGGAACTGTGAAGTGATTGAAAAAAAGCCAGCTCTCGACCCTTTTGAATTCCAAAAAATTTTCTAGAAAACTAACCTTCACACCTCGAAAAACTCAAAGCTAAGTTGGACGGACTTGTAGAAACAGAAGACTGGGACTTGGATGACACTGCCCAGGATAGCAAAGCAAGCTCTGTCATCGTCGACGCGGTCTTGTATTACATTACAGGATTTCTCTCAAGAAAGATGAAAACACTGCTGCCGTGTGAACTTTGCAGACAGTCACTTTCCGTCGCGACACCCACTTTACCACAAGCGTCTCTTACTGCCTGCAAATCAAGAGGTCGGTTGACACCCCAACACGAAGCTGTACAACATGATTCGCTGAGCGGAAGATTTCTTCTCGAAGAACATGAACCACTACGATGTTTTCTGGGGAAACGACGACCATGTTCTGCAAAACTTCGACTTCACGTTTCCGTGCCACGAACACAAAAATGACGCTGTAGCCAAAATTCTCCACTACTAGTGGGAATGCGCATGAGGCAGCACTGCGCAAACGAAGCACGAAACAAGCAGAAAATGTTGCTACAGAAGAAGCTGTCGAAGCTAGCAAATAACTGAATGACTTGTAGGAAACAGTGGTTCCAGCAAGTTTTACTAAGGTGACTTATTTGTGCGTTTTCTTGTTGATGTTAATAATGAACAAGAATACCTGTAAAGTGCTTTTCTTTCAACCTTCTGCACAAAATTCATCCGCGTATTAAAGATCAATGAAAGTTCAGCGCGTGTGTGTGTCCGCCTCAGTTCCGTTTGTTCACTTATTTTTCCGGGTTGTGTTTTTGAAGCATTCTCAGAATGCGAGAAGTAACTGCGAACGGAAGTTACCAAGAGGACTAACGATAAGTCCGTGCTCGAATATTAGACTTGAGCAGCAAATGGGAAGCTCCGCGTGAAACTGGATGTGCTCCTATTGCATGCATAATTAGCAACAGCAAAGAAAAGAAATCGTCATACTTAAAAATTGACCCACAGTTCACTAGAATAGGCATAGGGTGTTCCCCGCATACTTTTTTCCTGCATCCTATGGATACTCAAATACCTGACACGATACTAAAGCTATGCTAGCCCATTTGCAACCCCATCGTGGGAAGTAGTGGCTCCCAGCAGTGCGCTTTGAGTGCTGCTCTGAGCCCGCGAATCACTGCTTAAGTGATGCAGTGTTTTCGTTACTTTATCAAATAATTCGTAGCCGGTGAGGAGGCGCAAGAAACACATCCATTCCCTCGTAATGCGCTAGTGGTGAGTCGGCACCAGTTGGCCTTCAAACGGTGAGCATCGGCGGAGAGCGCGACGCATGCATCTCACTTTCTCCACGAGCCAACTCGCACGACAGAGGGCGCGTCGGCGCGGTGCCCTAAGGCGCGACATTATAGAGATGTGCCAGCGAGCGCTGTTTTCCCCTCCTCAAGAATTCTTGCTCCGTGAACTAGGGAATATGCGAATGACTGAAACTTAGAATATGAATAGAATACTTTTCTTACATAAAGCGCAATCGATTCGAAAAATGCATTTTCGGGTGTTCCCAAACATTCAAACATGGATGTTCCCGACAAGAGCATTCAATACTCAGATATGTACTACACATTGTTTCCTCAGTGGAACATCATTAATACTAGGCTTGCGCAAATATTTGAACAACTGTTACAGTATTCTAATTCTCTTCAAGACAAATTTAACTGCCAAAATTGTAAAGTATTCAAAATGAACAAGACACCTTTACGCATGCAACTAGCCTGTAAAGTTGGTTTCGCTGCAGTACACGAATCTATGCCGTGAAACAGCCTTTACAGCAAAAATCTGCACTGCCGTGAAGACGCATTTCATAAGGAAATGCATATTACTCGCACACCGATTAAATTTTCTTAATGCCTTGGAGCGAATTAAATAGGTTTACATTCATTAAATATAGTAAATTTTAAAACAGCACGTTTTACTGCTACTATTAACTATCCAACAATTAATTCTAATTCTAATATACGAGAGAGATGTGAGACAGGGAGATACGATATTCCCGATGCTATTCACTGCATGTTTAGAGGAAGTCTTTAAACGTCTAGACTGGGAAGAAAACAAAATTCGAATAGACGGAGAATATCTAAGCAATTTAAGATTTGCAGACGACATTGTGCTCTTTAGCAACGATGGAGACGAACTACAAAACATGATTGATGACCTAAACAGGGAAAGCATTAAAATTGGATTAAAAATGAATAGGCAAAAGACCAAAGGTATGCTCGATAGCCTAGCTAAGGAATAGGAATTTAAATTCAACAATGAACCCCTACAATGTGTAAACGAATATGTATACCTGGGGCAGTTAATAACAGGAACTCCTAACCATGAAAAAGAAATTCTCCGTAGAATAAGGATGGGCTGGAGCGCATTCGGAAGGCATTACGAAATCATGACTGGAAACTTACCGCTCTCACTAAAGCGAAAAGTATTCAATCACTGCATTCTCCCAGTACTAACGTACGGTGCAGAAACGTGGAGGATAATGAAAAAACTAGAGATGAAACTAAGGAGTACGCAACGTGCAATGGAAAGAAAAATGATAGGGGTAACGCTAAAAGATAAAAAACGAGCGGAATGGATCAGAGAACAGACAGGAGTAGCCGATATTATATCAATTAAAAGAAGTGGACCTGGGCAGGACACGTCATGAGGAGGAAAGATAACAGATGGACAGTAAGAGCGACGGAATGGATACCAAGAGAGGGAAAACGCAACAGAGGCAGGCAAAAGGTTAGATAGAGCGATGAAATTAAAGAGTTTGCGGGCATAAAGAGGAACCAACTCGCTCAGGATAGGGTGGATTGGAAATCGTTGGGAGAGGCCTTCGTCCTGCAGTGGACCTAAACAGGCTGGTGATGAAGGCACTTTTGTTTACTTGAAACATAAGGAAGCCGGTGTTTCAGGACCAACTCAGCTCTTTTTTCAAGGTGACAAGGGGGCACCGGAGAGTAACGTTTATATAAGTGCATTCCTTTGTTTGCTAAGTGGGGGTGTCTGACAACAGTAGCGCCTATTCTCAGACACCATTTAAGTAGGCACTCACACCTGCGTCCGACTCATATTCGCAGGTGTTGCCTGTGTGTGCCAGGACTCAACAAAGAGCCGCTTGTGGTGGTTGGTGGTTTCTATGTCAGTGATCCTGGAATCAGATCCAGATAACAGTGATCATCCACCTCGCTGTGTTCCACGAGGGTGTTTTTCTGTCTTTCTTAACTGTGCACATCATCCTTGTGCTGCTGCAGTCTTCTGGGGAAGATTTTTGTATTCCCTGTGCGGGTGTCGTCGCCATCTGCACATGGGTAGAGAAAATCACCCCTCGTGCTCTTTCCTTTGGTTGCCTCTCTTTCGGACGTAGGAAGAAGTAGCTGAGCGTATCAGATAGCTTGTGAGCGACCTCGATTCCCTGCGCCGACAGGACACGTGCGAGCGCTTCACTTATGCCACTCATGTAGGAGACTGTCACCCTTACACAGGTGGGTGGCGGTCACTGTTCCTGCGAAGATGTTGGGAGACAAGGCTCTCGCAAGGCAGCTCAATAAAAAAAATTGAGCGGCTGTGTCGCTCTGGCAATCCATTCAAAGGTGTTGGAGTAGCTATTCTTTTTGCATGTCGCAGTTGATCTTCACCTCCCCCTTTTTTTCTCGGCCTCTGAATAGAACAACCTCCAAGATGGTGCAATAGCAACGTTACCACTGCCTCTTTGGGGTGGACAGGGTGGTTTGACTGAGAATCGAGGTAGAGTCTGGTGTATGTAGGTTTCTGGTGTACCGCGAACTGCAGAGAGACACCTGTACTTTGTGACACTCAGGTAAGTTTGCTGGGATGCAGAGGGATGTGCGCACTTACAGAGAACAGGATATTCCTATGAAGCAGTCTTTGTTTGGAAAATACCATTGCAGGAAAGCGAATTTACAGATTGCTTGCAATGTGTGAGCAGCCAAGCTTACCTCCAAGAACGTCCTTCCAAATAGTTACCTCAAGACACGTTTACATTAATGTGACAGTAACGTATCACATTTTGAAGCACATTTATGGGAAAGGCAATGCGACACCATTATGTGAATGTAAACATTCTGGCTGGCTGGGTTAAACAATATTTGAAGCTCATATTTCTCCAGCCAGTTTCCTAGACTGAATGGCGTTTCGAGTCCAGTTCAGCTCATCTTCAGGGGGTGGCTGTTTCAGGGGACATCGCTTCTGGTTCTCCATACAGCGCCGTAGAAGTTGATTTTGTGGCCGCACTTCTCGCAGTGCTCCACCAGTGCACTGCCTTGTGTTTTGCATACCTCCCACATCATTCCCGTGCTGGCTCATTCTGTCCTGGAAGATGCTTTCGCATAAGTATCTCGCTGGGCACTCAGAACAACAGGCCTTGTAAACAACACCTAAACAACTCTTACAGGTCGATCTTTCGCCGGCGCCAGAAGTGGGAGAGTGGTGTCATAGAGAATTGGGGCAAGCTGTAGACGGACTCTAAGGAGTATTATAATATACTGAGCTGCCTCTTTTGCTTTTCCCCACAAAGTGCATGAAGTGCAGCTGTACCATTCACCACTGCACCAACTCTGCCAGGAACACTCAGCACAAAAGCTCACCCCTACACACAATTTTAAGAGCTGCTGGGAGAGTCAGTGTTTGCTAAGTGACAAATTGCAGAGCAGGAGCACATACACTGTAGAAGAGACACACTGGAGATGGGAAAGGTGTTAACTCAGCTTTTTAGCAGCCAGACAGCTGGGATGATGAGTGAATCAGCACAGACATACCCAGCCCTGGAATAGATAAGTTTCGTACTATAGTTCGTACCACAGGATCTTACACAGTGTTTAACACATCACCAGGACAGTGTGGTGGTGCCAAAGAAGATAGCCAGTTCTTGTGAGGTGAAGCCTTTTCTAGTGCTTAGAAGCCAGTGTATCTCACTCAACAGGTAGCCTCCACGATGTTGGTAATGAGCATGGCAACATTGCGAAAAGCAGAAACCACAGAAGAAGGAAGTTAATGCACTACAAATGTAAACAGCGTCACATTTCCTTTCCTAAATGCGCTTCGACATGGGATGAGTGACATGGGATTCAGCAGGCGCTGCTGACAGCCTGCTGAATGACCTCATTTGGCCCTTTTGCTTGCTCTCAGAGGCTAGCTTGGAAAGAGTCAATTTGTGTATGTCAGCAGCTGCAGGTGACTTGTGTACCCTCTTTTCCATTTCGAGTAAAGCATCTCTGTGCAACTACAAATGACATTGAACAGTTTCCACACTTGTCGACACTCAAGGCATATAAGTAGGGATGGAGCACCTGTCTCTGAGGAAAGGAGGAAGAAGGGAAGCCTTCTTCCATGCTACCATGCTGGTGGCCTTTGCAGTGGGGACGAGCAGACAAGGCCGTTCTCATTTCCACAAAGTTGGTAGTTTTGTTAGCCATACAGTGAAGGCTTAGGCTAGTCGGTGCATGCTTGCGAAGGAAACAGCTGGTATAGAGGTAGGACAAATAATATTTTCTGAAAATCCAGTTCCGTACCAAACAAAAAAGAAAAATAAAGGTAAAAGAGAGGAGTGCTTCGCTTCTCACAAACAGGAATGGCCACCTCAATGTCCAAAAGAAATTCCACATGAAAAATCGCCTAATAAGAATCTAGGTGGAAGGGGGTGGCAAGGGTATAGGTGGTGGCTTTAAAAAAGGGGGGGGGGGGAGTTTCCCAAGATCCTCCACTGACTATTTGCTATTGCACCAAATGAGACACATTGTGATAATGCTTGGTTGACAGAAAAGTTCAGAAGGGCCACATCCATGCTGTAAAGATTTTTGGACAGAGAAGGTGTACCATCCCATTTTCTGAGATGGATGTGAGCCTTCAATGACTTAGCAATGTGCTACAGGAAATGATCAACTGTAACAGAATTAACACTCTAGGGACCAGGCCACTGGGCCGTCGATCATATATGCTCAATGGTTTAAGACGCGCTGTCAAACTCAAATTTTCATGTGCTGTTTCATGAAACACTATTTGTGCGGTATTTTGAACACTCCTCTGTCAATTGTGGAGTACTTTGTCTTTTTCCAAGAAGTGGACGCGCATACTAGCAGATTTTCTTAGGTGTGGTAGCAGCGGGTACAGACGAAAATGGCGTTAAGTTCATGTCCGTCCGAAATGGAACGAGAGCGTTGAGATTCCGCTGCATTCCCGCACAGTTCACACTGATGACAGTGATTTGTACTGCACCACCTCATTTCTATTGGGCGTAGTGAAGAGTCTATGGCGAGCCTTCGGAGTTTCAGTTGACAACAATGAAGTAGAGCCTACCAATGCCACCTAACAATGTTTTTTTAGGTAGCTTTGAGCCTATGCAAGTGGCTTCATGTGGGAAAGCATCAGCAAGGAAACGATCAGGTCAGCATGTGTTCAGATACCACGCTTCTTCCCACGTCTTTTATTTCTGCTCAGTTGAACATGGACAATCTCCGAACACTGCTGGCCTGATCGTTCCCTTGCTCGTACTCTCCCTGCACAGAACTGAATGTGTAGGTGTCACTTCATTGTCATCGACTGAAATGGCGGTGGCTCGCCATAAGTCGGAGGACAACTTCGGAAGCTCGGATTTCAGTTCAGGTAGCGATCACGTAGCAATCAGCACGAAAGTTCAACAACTACAAGCCAGAAGGGTGCAAAAACTGCAAGATTTGCTATGAACACACCAAAATTGAAATAAAAATGAAATGTTTTTTACAGAAATTGCAATGTGCACTAGTGCTTTGCCTTATCTCAGAACTGTTTCGCTCAGTGGCATGAATGACATGGGAAGTGATGTGCTGGTGACTGCACTTGTGCTACAGAGAGCCATGTTTTTGGAGCATTATGCAGAATGGACCGCTCGTTATCTAACCATAATATTTTGTAAATCATTAGAAATGTACTGCGTCGATCATTTGGAAAATCAGCCACTGTAATTCCTGTGTTTAAGACAGGTAATAAAGAACTCATTTCTAACTACAGGCTTATCTCATTAGCGTGTACATGTTGCTAACTCCTAGAGTACATAATTCATAAACATATTATTCTGTACCTCAATGACAATAACATACTGTCGCAGAATCAGCATGGTTTCAGCTCTGGCTTTTCTACAACTACTTAACTAATTGAATTCAGTCACGACACTGCTATGGCTCTGAATAATCGAGGTCAGGTTGATGCCGCGTTCATAGATTATGGCAAAATGCTTGATAAGGTGTGTTACACGAAGCTTCTTATTAGGCTTGGCATAATTATTAGTGATGAAAGAGCATTTTGCTGGATAGCTGAGTGGTTATGCTTAGACCTCAATTTGTTACTTTCAATCATGCATGGTCATCATCAGGTATGGTTACTTCCGGGGTACCGCAAGGCTCAGTCCTTGGACCCGTGCTGTTCGTTATTTATATTAATGATGTCACACAGATCATTAAGAACACACCAGTGAAAATGCGATTATACGATGATTCAGTGCTTTATACCACCGTAATAAACAAACGTGATTGAGAGGGCCTTAACAATATATTTTCATCCTTTTGTGCTTGGAGCACCACGTGGCAAATGAGTATTAACTACCAAAAAACTGTACAAATGACCTTTACCAATAAAAAGCAGCCACTACGTTTCTGTTAGTTACAATGAGCACTACCTTAGTTCTGTGAATACCTTTAAATATCTTGGAATCACCTTCACTCAAAACCTAAAGTGGCACCTTCACATTGAGACCATCTGCTTTAGGGCACTCAGGAAACTGTGATACTTAAAACGAACCCTCAAGCACTCTACCAGGGACTGCGAATTGACAGCTTATAAATCCCTCATCAGGCCATTACTAGAGTACGCCTCAGTAGTATGGTCTCCTTACACAGCACTTGACATAAGTAAGCCTAAAGAAATAAAAAAAAAATTAACCATCTCCCGCTAAAGGGGACCATGAGGTGATGCGAAGCAACACGGGGGGTGCACACCGCATTTGCATTGGTTTGACTAGGTGTCATGTTTGCATCGGTTTGACGCTAGCAGATGCTGCCTGCATCAGCGCTGTTTCTCGCAGGCAAGGGCGCGTTCTCGTTCCTTGCGAGCTGGTAAAGCGTTTATCGAAGAAAGAGCATTTCCACAGTAAACGTGCGCCGTTTGGAGAGGAGGAATGCCGAGTGGAGATGAGACAAGGAGAGGAGGGGGAGGAGGATGCACATGCGCAGTGCGGGTGTGGACGCCGCATGGTGGATGGATGGAGAGAGGGAGAGTGACATAGCCCTGTTGGGACGCGTGTACGCGCGGTAGAAGCGGACACAACCGCACGGCGTGGATCCCAAACATCAACTGACTTTATTCGGGTTCCTCTGGTGGTTCCGGAGAGCAGCGGAGGCTGGCGCTGCCTGGCAGCTTGGCTTGGCTTGGCTGCCGTCACAGCACTCCCCCCTTAGTGAGTTGCCGAACGGAGTTAAAGGTCCAGGCGAGTGGGTGCTCTTGATAGCCGTCCGCTGTGTGTCAGCCGGGAGGGCACCTCGTGGGCTTGGGCTGGCATTGAAGCTGGGGGTCCTGGCGATGATTCCCTTAGCGGAGGCAACACGGCATCGTCACGGTCCATGTGTGCTGGCTTGATGCGGTCCAGCGACACAACCTCCTCACGACCGCTTCTCTGGATGGTGAATTGTTTGTTGCCACGGCGGAGGACTTTAAACGGCCCATCGTAGGGTGGCTGAAGAGGTCGCCGAACCGCGTCATGTCGTACAAACACATATGGGCACGATGTGAGCTGCGGGTCGACGTGCACCACACGCGACCCTGGGGCCCGTGGAGGTACCGCACGCAGTTTGCTCATGACGTTGCGTAGGCGAAGTGCATAGTCACTGCAAGCTATGGATGCCTCCTCTGAGCCCCGCGCAAAGAACTCTCCCGGCAGCCTGAGCGTCGTGCCGTAGACCAACTCAGCGGCACTGCAGCCAATGTCCTCTTTCAAGGTGGATCTTATACCCAAAAGAACGAGTGGAAGGGCCTCCACCCAGTTGTGTTCCTCAGTTGCCGTGAGCGCAGCGTTCAGCTGGCGGTGAAAGCGCTCCACCATGCCATTGCTCATGGGGTGGTACGCCGTCGTACGCATGCGTGAGGTGCCCATGAGCTGACTGATGGCAGTGAAAAGGGCTGATTCAAACTGTCGGCCGCGGTCTGTTGTTATCATGGAGGGCACCCCAAAACGGGCTACCCAGTGGTACAGGAAAGCACTCGCAACCGTCTCGGCAGTGATGTCCGCGATAGGGATGGCCTCCGCCCGCGGGTGAACCTGTCGACACAGGTCAGCAGGTAAAGCTTTCCGTGGCAGGGTGGCAGTGGGCCGACGATGTCCAGGCGGACATGGTCAAAGCGAGAATCCAGAGTGGGGAGTGTTCCCAGTGCTGTCGAGGTATGGCGTTGTATCTTAGAGCACTGGCAAGCTACACATTCACGTGCCCAGCGTCGGTCGTCCCGATTTACGCCTGGCCAGACAAATCTTGCCGTCACCAGTCTTTGGGTGGCTCTAATCCCCCGATGAGACAGTCGGCGCAAGGACTCGAACACATGGCGACGGAGGCTTGCAGGCACGAACGGGCGAGTTCTACTGGCGCTTGTGTCACAGCAAACCTTGTCCTCGGATCCGGGAATTGGGATCCACTCAAGATTCAGGGCAGTGGTCGCGGTCAACAGGCGTTTCAGTTCGTCATCTTCACGTTGAGCGGCAGCCAAAGCGGGAAAATCAACCTGTAGTGTGGGCATGATGGCGTTGACAGGATTCCGAGAGAGGGCGTCCGCTACCTCATTGTCGCCGCCTTTGACGTGGCGGATGTCAGTCGTGAACTCTGATATATAGGACATTTGGCGCCGTTCACGTGCTGTGTGCGTTCCCCCGTTGGAGCTTAGCGAGCGCAATGCGTAAGTAAGCGGCTTGTGGTCGGTGAGGACGAAAAACTCTACACCTTCCAGAAAATGGCGAAAATGTCGTATGGCAGCGTACACGGCCAGCAGTTCTCTCCCAAAGGTACTGTAGCGGCGCTCGGTAGGCGTTAGCTTCCTCGAAAAGAAGGAAATCGGGCGCCAGATTCCCCCAACGAGTTGCTGTAATACAGCCCCAACGGCTGTATCGGAGGCATCCACCATCACACCCTGTGGGACACCGGACCTGGGGTATTCAAGCAGTGCGGCGTTTTCCAAGGCGTCCTTGACCTCGCAGAAGGCTTCTTTTGCTTCTTGAGACCAGGAGAGGGTGTCTGAGCCATTTCGTGAAGTGGCCAGCAGATCGTGGAGAGGTTGAAGGATCTGGGCGCAGCTGGGAATGAAACGGCGGTAGAAGTTTACCAAACCCAGAAATTCCCGAAGCTGGCGCTTGGCGGTCGGCTGCGGAAATCCTTGCACGGCTTCAACCTTGTTGGGTTGAGGAAGAACTCCTGAGGCAGAGATGACGTGTCCAAGAAACGAGAGCTGTCGCACGCCGAGCTCGCATTTGGCCATGTTCACGACCACGCCATGCTCCACTAAGCGCTGGAAGACGATGCGTAGATGATTCACGTGCTCTTCCGGAGTGCTGCTGGCGACTAGCAAGTCGTCAAGATAGGCGTGGCAGAAGTTGAGACCGCGTATAGCACCGTCCATGAACCGCTGGAATGTCCGACCCGCGTTTCGGAGTCCGAATGGCATTCGGAGAAATTCGAAGAGTCCGCAAGGCGTTGCGATGGCGGTCTTCGGGACGTCCTCCGGGGCAATGGGAATCTGATGGTATGCCCGCACCAGGTCGATCTTCAAGAAGATAGTGGCACCGTGAAGCCTCGTCGTGACATCGTGTATGTGCGGTACCGGGTACCTGCCTGGGGTCGTTACCCGGTTCAGCGCCCTGTAGTCCCCGCATGGTCGCCAGTCTCCCGGTGTTGACTTGGGCACCATATGGAGTGGAGATGCCCAGGCGCTCGACAAGGGTCTGATGATCACTAGTTCCAGCATGTGTTCAAATTCTTGCCGGGCGACCTTCAACTTCTCCGGAGACAAATGGCGAGGCCGCGCGTGCATGGGTGGGCCGCTGGTGGCGATGTAGTGGCGTACCTCATGCTTCGCCGCGGCGCTGGCTGGCGGCTGCCTCGTCAACTCAGGAAACTCATGCAGAATTCGAGTAAAACGTTCTGCACCGGACGGCCCGAGCAGAGTGGGGCTCAGCGGAGGGTGCTTCGAGGGATTGCCTTGCACAGTTGCCTGCGACACGGGATCGTGAAGGCGCCGGTTGCGCACATCGACGAGAAGGCCGAAATGCCGAAGAAAATCCGCACCCAAGATGGCGAACTTCACTGCTGCAACGATGAAAATCCACCGGAACGTTCTGTTCAAGCCTAAATTGAGTTGCAGCGAGCGATGTCCGTAGGTGGCGATGGTGGCCATGGGTGGACCCAACCGGCAACACGCTCACCTCAGCGCCGGTGTCCACGAGGAATCGAAGGCCACTGTCGCGGTCGGTGAGGAAAAACACTGATGGATGACGTTCGGGGGCATCCGGGACACTGGTCGTCCTCAGTGCCGGCCGCTCCCGTTTCCCGCATGGTCGCAAGGAGGGATGCATTTGCGAGCAGCGTTGCCATACCTCCTGTGATACCAGCTGGTTTTCTGTTGCGCTGCTGGACGCTGGCGCTCCTCGGGAGTACTGCGGGCCTGCATCGCTGCGACGGTATCGGCGAGGCGGGATATCTGCTCCCGGATGTCGTGCAGTGCGGTCGTAGGCGCGCGGCTGGCGATGTCTGGCTGTAGCGCCGCGACGGACGGCGGAGCGACCGCCAGCACAGAGTCCGCGAGCTCGGCGAGTTCAGACAGGCGTTTGTCGGCAGCCGAGGCGAGGATCATGCGCTTGTTGACCGGGAGCCGCTGTAGGAACAGCTCACGAAGCAGTCTGCTGTCGGTATCGGTGGTAGTTGCGCCGTCCGTGTGCAACAGCTGCCTCATGTGGCGCAACAATTGGCTGGGCGTCCGGTCCCCGAGCTCGGTGTCGTGCAGTAGCTGCTGCAGGCGCTGAGGCTCCGACGGCGTGAGGCGGCTGATGAGGAGCTGTTTCAGGGTTGTGTACGCGTTCTCTGCAGGTGGAGCGACCAGCAGATCGCGTATTTCGCTCGCTATTGCCGGTGGGAGGCTAGGGACCACGTGGTGGTACTTTGTTAGCTCAGCGGTAATACGACGAGCGGTGAATTGGGACTCCACCTGCAGGAACCACAGCTGCGGGTCCGCTGTCCAAAACGGCGGGAGCCTGATGTCGACGGCGGAGATGGCCAGTGCGTCAGGGGTGGCCTCCATGGCGTCGATCGCTTGAAAAAGGCGGTAAGCCTCGTCCGGGTCACCACTGTTGGGACGCGTGTACGCGCGGTAGAAGCGGACACAACCGCACGGCGTGGATCCCAAACATCAACTGACTTTATTCGGGTTCCTCTGGTGGTTCCGGAGAGCAGCGGAGGGTGGCACTGCCTGGCAGCTTGGCTTGGCTTGGCTGCCGCTACAGCCCCGACCATAAGCTGCTTCACATCTAAAAAAGTAATATGGTTCACTTTCTGCCTATAGACCGTTTTCACGGGGTGAGGAGGAGCGCTCTGGCAACCCGCGTGCCCGCGCCTTCCCCCTCTCATGCTGTGTGTCAGGCTGTTCGGAGCGCACACTCATGCTTGGATGTGTGGAGCAGTCGAACAATTTGTGCTTGTTGTGGGCTAACCTGGCAGTTTCTTTCTCTTTTATCGTGAAGCCAGACAACATATAAGGTTGGCAGAAAGCCACTGTGCAGTTTCCATCGTTGTGCTAACAACTACAGGAAAAGGAAACTCCTGTCAAAGGAATTATGCGACACACATGACCAGACACTGAGAGTTAGCGGCTGGATACTCTTCAAGTTATGTCGTTTTCCTCTTGAAAAGGTGCAGCGGCATATCATGGATTACATGCTTAAATGGGAAAAGCTCTGCACACCGAGAAGTTCTTGGGAATATCAGAGTCTTACAATTCATGGTGAACAAACCGATGCTCAACCTCGACTATGACCGCAAGAAGCCTGCCCGACAAGTCCTGCAAGAATCATTCAGTTCGGCGAAGTAAGAAAAATGGCAAACACATACTTTTTTAATGATCCAATAGTGTTCCTTCAACAGCTTCAACTTAGCTTTGCCCATTACAGGGTGAACTTTGCAACAACAGCACACTGAGTAGACGAGAACACACACACACACACAAAAAAAAACTTACTACCAAGGCTGATTATGAGTTAAGCACAGGCGCGCACTGCTTGATATTGAGTACCGCGATGCCTCACAGGAGGCAGAAACTCCAGCTATCTTCACTGTTAGGTATGGTAAAATAATAAAAGGTGGGGGTCCCTGCAATGCCTCGCCTGAGGACTCAGTGTAGCCATTCGCCAATGAAAAGAAGCCGTTCGCCAACAAACGAAAAAAAAGCAGAAACCGCCCAAGGGATGGAACTGAAACCAGCCACTGCACGCCTATGCACAACCACATTTACCACCCCCCCTTCCCCCCCCCTCTTGCAAAAGTACAACTAATACCCCTGTCACACGGCACGTGTAATGGCATTCGCACCGAATGTCATTATGCGTTAATGTCATTTTTGTTGCTGCTACACTGGCATAGCAAATGACATTCACACCTAATGGCATTCGCCCACTGCATGCGTTCGCCGAACTCATTCAGTCGCTACATGCGTACTCTCGACGACAGGGGCTTCGCAATAAGATGCAAAATTGGTAAGGAAAAGCAAAATGTACACAACGTTACGGTTCTTCTCAGTTTCTCTTGTGGCCTTTTGACAACTTTCTGACGTACATACAGTACGCTGTGCAACTATATTCGTCTTCCCAGACTCCGAGTTTACTCCGACGCTTCATCGCTGTCGGCCATGTTTACAAACGCGCGTTAGTTGCTTGAGGATGCTTCAGCCGGTTTCGGCGCTTTGTAGTGAATACCTGGAGGGCAATTAATGTTCGTTTACACTGATCGTCGTCCATCACGGTCACGGGAACGCAGGCACGGTCCACAATATCGCCTGCTACGGAAAAAATCGAAGCGGCTTTGGGCTAGTCTTGCTTTGGCTACTTGTGCGGATTTCTTCCCTGTTAATGCTGCCGTATCGTATCGCGATGTATTTTCACATAGCCTGCCGATGTTTACCACTGTGTTTCTAACAATAAAGAGAAAATATGCAAATAAAAGGCACAATTTGTAACATTTTGTTATCCTAGTATCCGGCGGGTAAACATCGTCATCACTGGCGAATGTCATTTTGTGTGACCGTGTAGACGAGGAACACGAAAACAGAATGACATTAGTTGTAAATGTCGTTTGCTGCGAATGACATTTACATGCTCCGTGTGACAGGGGTATAAGGCAAAAAAAAAACTACATTGTATCCCCGAAGGGTGCTTCTGCTCGGCCAGAAAACGTGAAAACGTGTGTGTGCTTTGCAAACAGAAAGCGCTCATTGTAAATATACGGCACCAAGGCACTTTCGCGGCGTCCTCTGTTAAAATCAATGATTATCACAGCCTCAAAACTGGTTAGGACATTGCACAGGCTCATTTCCTATATACAGAGTGCCAATTTAGGCGAAGTTGAGCACGTGAGAACTAAAAAAAAAAAAAATGATAAAAACTGCATCCATGCCTATACCGACCATGCAAAAGCGAGCGTTTGCACACACCAGTGGGTTGCCAGATGGAGACGGCTCCGGCCGCAAGGCAACATGGCGGCGTCCATGTGAAAACGGTCTATGTGACTGCAATTTTTCTCCTTTATCTCACATATGCACTTTATCATTAGAACCTCTGGGTCATCGGTGCAAAGTTTGCTGCATAAGATTGTACATGGTCTAAGTTGCATTCAAGCGCTGATTTCCTTCAGTCATTCCAATGGGCATGTCACATGCCAATCCCACTCAATATTGTTTCTTTTCAGCTTCTTTTCAGCCATTTGTAAAGTGTTTCAAGTATTCTTTTTTTCCAAGCGTTGTCGACATTTAGAATGGCCTAGATGGTTCCTTGCGGGAAAAACAAAGTGATCAGTTAGTGGAAGAATTGCCTAACAACATTTTGTGATACTTGTAAAATGCATTGTATGTTGTCTCATCTACTAATCGATGTACCCACTCCAGCTATGTCGCGTCTATAGACAACAGTATTTGTAAATAAAAAATAAAACGCAGATTGTATATAGGCTTGCCAAATTTTTACATTTGAGAAACAAGACAATGTCCCCATATTTTGTATATTTAGAATTTTTACTGCAAATTTTTACCTGTATACATATGCCTTTTAAAATATTTATGCAGCTTTCTGATGAAATTTTCATTTTGAAACATTTTCTTGACAATCTCTATTAAACTTTATGTGCAGTATTTCTATTGTTTATGAAAGAGAATTCATTTAACTGCATTTTGATATATAATACATAAAAATACTCCAATTATTTCATTTAATAAAGATGTTTCTGCTGACACGCTGCCAGACTGCCACTTCTCCCTTGGCCCTGAAAGTATTAAATGCATTGACATGTGCTGGCATGCACTTGGCTTTTTTTGTGGCTGTTAAGAAATATATGAGCGTGAATGTTCACCTAAAAGAAATCAGAGCAGCGTATGTTTGTGGCAAGGATAAGCAAGAAATATGAATTAACAGGATAATTCAAATCATACAGTTTAAATTAACCAGCTTTTAAATGCAATACAGTTAAACCTGGATATAACGAAATTGAGAAATTCCCGGAAAACTTCGTTATAAAGAGGATTTCGTTATATGCAGGTTCGGCACGAAAATTCAAAAAATAAATAAGCAAAACGGTTACAGACGGCAGAGCTGACCCAAAACAATTATTTTGGGCAAGAGAACATCTACAGCTGAGAACACTTATGTGACCGCTTACAGTACAGGACCGGCAATAATGCGTTTTTTTCTGACCCCCCGCATACCGCTTAACGTGCAGCCCCCCCCCCCCCCTTCCCCTGCTTGATATGAAGGACCGGTTATAATGCGGCTGCCCGGAAATCGCGGACAATCGAGGTAGGGAGCAGGCTTCACAAAGGAAGTGCGCCGCCCGAAAAAAGCGCAGCGAATCACCGTGGAGGAGGAAGGAGCGCGGAACGAATTAACAATGAGCGGAGGGAAGAAGGCCACGGTAGCAACGCCGTCGCATGCGCGCCCTCCGAGGATAGGATTTCCAAGGCGACGGAGAATGCTACTACGGCCATTTGCTACTACCGGAGAATGCTACTACCGCTGTTTGTCTCCGGTTCTTTTTTTTTACCATTTCACACGCGCTGCCCTTGAATCACCCCGCAATTTCCTATGCACCCGATCCCTGTGTTGTCAAGGGAAAACTTCCCTTGAGGCGCACCGCCCGTGACCCCGCGAGCTAGGCCTAACAAGCGCTCTCACCTACTGTCAGGTTAGCGAAGTGCAGACTCGCGCAGCAACCAAAGAGTCGCGCTGCTAGCACGTTGAAAAAAAAAAAAAAAAAGCTCGTTTTTTTTTTTCTCTCTCTCCTAAACCGGCGCGACTCGGTAACAACAACTGGACAAGGAGGGTGGCGGCTTGGCAGGCTCGGCCAGCTGCAGAAAGCGGCGGGAGCAGGTTTGAAGTGAGGGGGAAAGGACAGGCCCGTGGCGGGATGATCGCCGGGTTGAGGGATGCAGGCCCTCCTCACGCACGCTTGCATGCACGCACACGTGCACTCGCTCTCGCCTCGCAGTCACCGTGTCTTTGAGCGCGCCAAGCGCGACACCGCCGCTTCACATTCCGTTTCGGCGGAGGAGGTGCTTCCGGTTGTTGCTCGCGCAAAAGTGACAAAATTTGGGGCAAAATCTCAGGCTGTCGGCAGAGAAAATTCGTTATTTCGAGGGGTTCTCCCGCTGCCACTTCGTTACGTAGAGGTTTCAAATACATGTACTTCTATGGAGTAACGGCGGGGAATAGAAAAACTTTGTGATATCCAGGAATTCGTTATATGGAGGTTCGTTATAAGCAGGTTTAACTGTACCAACACGCCCAAAACGCAACATTAATAGCAGGACAACCAAAAATTTCAAATTTGTTTGAATTGACCGAAAGTTTGAATTAACAAGAGCTTACTTAATGATTTTTTGATACAACAAAGTGAATTGAAGATTTTACTGGCTTTGTTATATCAAGGTATAAATGTATCTGTCATTCCTTCATCCAACTACCCTGCCTATTTGGAATTTGTTTCCATTACCTTAGTAAGAGCCGCATGACATCAAGTACCCACGTAGCCAGTGGGCGCATTCCGAGCTTTTCATGTGGACTGAGCATCATATTTCCATCACGACATGGGTCTGTCAGTGACACTACATGTCGGAAGTCAAGTATCATGTCCAACAAGCTGTTGTAGCCGTAAGTTTGATGGCACAGTGGGGTTCCCGAGATAACCTGCATCATCATTAGAAAGAAAACAGTCTATGACATAAAAAAAACAGCTCTTTCCCATATTTACAAAGGATTCCTTACTTTTAGTACTGAGGCTTCAACAAACACTTCTTCAAGTGAAGCTCCAAGAAATGAAGCTCAACTAAATGAATCTAAATGGAATAATTATAGGACGAAAAGGCCCCATATTGTTTTCTGCTATAGATGTCTTTTCATGGTGACCAGTTCTAAATATGTAGGTGTTATATCCTTCAAACTTAAGACTGATTAACATTGAAAAGAAGGCACTGGGAAAGTTTGGAACTTGAGGCAGCCCCTATGTAAGCCGACACACAAAATAAAGCTCTCTAATTATATGTCGCTGCCTTATGAAATTCTTACATGATGAATTATGAACTGAGCGACCAACTTCTCACCTCATACACCTTTGCAAAGTCTGATAGCCACAAGCCCTTGGGATGTTGCCGCATAACCTGTCAAAAGAGCAGCACACAGTGGTGCCACTTAGCTCGATTTTCAAAAGCAGTTTGACATGCACAAAGTATAACATGAAAAGAAGAGGCTACTCCCCCCCCCAACGCTGCACATACAACTACTTCAAATAAAAAAAATATACACAATACACTTTGTCAGATATCAGGAAAAATGCACAATCACATTTTTAATACAAAAGTGTTTTATGCTGGTGTCCACCAAGAAATCAGTGACATACTTCCTGTAACCGGAAGTAGATCTCTGAAAAAAACGAACTTGCATTCACACTGAAAAAGTTCCAACCAGGCAGACTCGGACTCGCCGTCAACCGGGATTTGACGAAAGGAGCAGGACGCTCTACCAATACCCCAGCGCAACATCGCTCGTACCGGGAACAGATGGGCTTTATATGTTCACTATAGCACTTTAGAAGCTGCATTTAACTGTCGTCCGGTGATACAGAGGTGTTTAGTACAATGAACTATGGTGTTTAACAAGCAAAATTACTCTTAAATTACCATCGCCCCATAATGCACTCTTGGTTCACTTAGGTTCGCTGCAGTGGTACCGCCATCTAAGAACGATAAAGTGAAGCAGATTGTCGTGCTGATTCACGCCGGCAGTCAGCTCTTCGGTAGTGTTCGCGCCTCGACTGCCGAGGAAGTTAGGGCGGTGCCGTGGCGGTGTGTGACGGTGCGTCCCAGGGGCAAAGTTCGAACGCGGCCGCTGCAAAATTTGCCTTGCGTGGCCAGGTGTGTTGACTTGCGTCGCGCACTGCTCCAGGATTGCAAAGATGGCCGTAGACAAGCAAATGATTGGCCTTTCGTTGCAGTGGGCTGTGTTTTCTCAAAACGATCCGCTGACAACCCGTTCCGTTTCTCCTTCAAGGCATCACCATTTGCGGATGATCCTCCTTTATGACATGCTTGCGCAAGGCTCTGGCACATACAATTCAGTGTTTCCAGAGCAATGTGAGTCGCTCGAAAACTTTCGTGTACAACTGTCGAGAATCCCTGTGCCATGTCCAGGTGCCACTGTCTAGATTTAACGTGTTCACCATGTTCACATTACCCAAGCCATCTCCCGCCCCTCAATTCGCAAAATTGCCACTTATGCATTCCCCAAGTTCGCGAAGACAGGTTTCACTTCCGTGCTACACAGATTCCTAGGACAGCGGGATCAACCACATTTTTTAAAACAAATGTCTCGTCAATGCTTTACCTCTGAGTGTGAGGCAGTTGCACTGCTTCATCTCGTGCACCATTAGGAATGCTTGCAATAATGACGCTGCACAGCTCTGTACCAAAAATGAAATGCTTTCTTTGCAATTTCACCAATATGTTTTTGCCAGTTTGTTATATTAAAACCTCATCGATACATTCATGTTTTTATCATTTCCCCAGCTCTTGCACTCAAATGCAAGTCACCCTCAATTCCCATAGGTACACGATGATTAGCTTCAAATTTTTTACATGTCCCTTTCCAGATGTTGCTTCCAAAAACTGGAAGCATCTGCATCCACTGCTACATGCCACCAATGACAGCAGTCATAGTAGAGAAAGCCATGTGGCCACAGCTCTGCAAAGAACAAAGTTTTTTTTTTTTTGTGTCTCACTGGCCTTTATCCAGCTCGCCATCTCACAGGTGGCAACCTATATGGTCACATGTTGGCCTACTTTAGGGTGCATGCACACATACATCATTGTGGTTAAATTATACCTCCAATAAACAAATAAAACAAACTGTTGCTATTCTGTTGCTTTCTCAGAAAAGAATCCCATGATCTAAATAACTGTTGACTGGACTGCGACCCAAAGCTCAATAGGTTCAGTAAAAAGAGCACAGGGCCAGATGCAGCACATACTAGGCATGCACAGTGCTAAAGCTCTATCAATGGAAAAGAGCTCAGATTGTGCAAAGTCCCTTGTGAACTGTACATATGACCACACTGTACCGATGAGTCGCCATTGTGTGGCAGCTCTGTTGATAGCTCACTTCTCTGCCTGTCATGCCTTTAAAAGCAAAGCATTTCTTGAACTTTGAACCTACCGACCTACACAGTATCTATTGTCAATAAACCTACAGTCGAACACGGATATATCGAACCCACATATATCGAACTTTCGGGTATATCGAACTCGTAAGTTATCCCCTTGAAAATCCTTTGTAAAAGTATAGAAATTCGCACGTTTATATCGAACGGTATTTTTACCCACCTTCGGATATATCGAACGCCGCGCGAGCTGGAAGGTGCGCTTCGGCACTCGCCGCACCCCGCCACCTCCGCGGCAGCGCGGCTCCACGCGCGAGTTGGAAGGTGCGCTTTGGCACTCGCAGCGCCCGGCGACCTCCGCGCGGCACTACGCCTCCGCCGACACCCGAAACGCTCGAAAAAACGTAAGGGCGAGAGGGCTCGGACTGCACGGTCTCCAACTTGCGGAACGGCTTTTTTTCTTCTTATTTTTTTCGTTTCTCTCTCTCTCATGCTTTCTCTGCGTAACCATCGGCTTGGAGAGCAGGAACGAAGGAGCCGACGTCCTCCTCCTTTCGCCTTTTCTTTTATTTTTTGTTGCTGTTTTGCGAGTTTTGATCAGTCAACCACAGCTCGCCCCTTTTGCTGTTGCCCTCGCAGGTGGCCATTGCCTCGCGAGCGCTGAAGGCTATTCAGCGTGTTGAGGCGGGCGAGAAATGTTCAACCGTCGCGGACAACTTCGGGATACCACGGAGCACTCCGAGTACCTTGTTGAAGAACAAGGCAGTGGAGCAGCAAACGTCAGGAGCCTGTCGTGTGCACGCTCTTGCCCACGGGAATGTAGAAAACGCACTCTATGCCTGGTTTTTAGAAGTGCGCGCGAAGAACATTCCGGTGGATGGCCCAATGCTGATGGCCAAGGCCAAATGGTTTGCCACTGCACTCTGTGAAGACAACTTCGCCGACCACACCGGGTGGCTTCACCGATTTAAGCAGCGCTACAACATCGTTGGCAAAACCATTTCTGGTGAAAGCGAAGCCATCAGCAGCCAGGACATCCAGCAGTGGATGACGAAGAAGTGGCTGGAAATCTCCGCAAAGTTTTCTCCCGCGGAGATCTTCAACGCCGACGAGACCGGTATCTTTTGGCAAATGTTGCCGAGCAAGACTCTCGACGTCCGCAGTAGCACGTGTCACGGGGGCAAAATGAGTAAAGTTCGCGTGAGCGTTCTGCTGGCAGCCAACATGGATGGGTCTCGGAAGCTCCAGCCCTTTGTGATCGAGAAAGCAAGGGCACCGCGCTGTTTCAAGAACTGTAAGCAGCTCCCTGTCCGCTACGCCTCAAACAAGAAGGCGTGGATGACGCGTCAGCTGTTCACGGAATGGCTGCAAGCGTGGGACATCGAGCTGGGCAAGTCGGGACGTCGAGCTAGCCTTCTTGTGGACAACTGCTCGGCCCACCACACCACCTGCGAGCTCAAAAACATCGAGCTGAAGTTTCTGCCGGCCAACACGACGGCGAGGCTGCAACCACTTGACCAGGGCATCATCAAGTCCTTCAAGGTGGGCTACAGGAGGCGACTCCTTGATAGGCTGCTGGTCAACCTCCGCATGGGCACTGAACTGAAGGTTGACCTTCTTGGTGCCATACAAATGATGACGGGTGCTTGGCGAGACGTGAAGACGGACACAGTGGCCAACTTGCTTCCGCAAGGCAGGCTTCGAGACGGCGGAACTTGCGGAAACCGGTGAAGACGGCAACAATGAGCGCAGAGACAACGCGTTTCGCGAGTTGTCGTCCCTCTTCCCGGCAGCCGTTCCACCCGAAGCGTCTGTGGACAATTTCATGGAAGCGGACTGCAATGTTCAGGCCGCTGCGAGCCTCGCTGACGAGGACATAGTAGCTGCGGTCGCAGGGACCCAGGATGCCCAGGCCGACAGCTCAAGTGACGAGGAGGATCGTCCGGACGAGGCGATGGCTACACGCGCGTACTCCGCCGCTGAAGTGGCGGCAGCGTTCGGCATCATTCGCCGTTGTTGCGGCGACATGGAGGGAACCGGGCTGTCGCACCTGGACAGCCTTGATAAGATCGAGACTAGCATCTTCAACTTCATTTCAAAAACGAAGAAGCAGGCCAAGATAAGCGATTTTTTTTCACGAAAATAAAACATTCTGTTGTGGCGTGTGTGCGGAATTAGTTGTCATTCTTGAATGTGCCTATTGTAGGCGATGGTCCACTACAGGTAAGCTCTAGGGACCTGTATTTTTTTATATAGAATTTTTAATATATCGAACTAATTCGCGATCCCCTTCGAATTCGATATATCCGTGTTCGACTGTATCCGTGTTTGACAGTTGTGATGATCGTGCTTGGGTAACATCAATGGTGCTTCTAAAGCGTGATAAGCACTATCATAGCAATGTAATGAACAATATATATGCTCTACTAACATGCGGCACACTTATCAAAATCTGCTTGATCCCATAGGAATACATTGTGGGACGACGCTTATGATAAGCATACTGGTGCACCGTAGTGTGCGTTTTTCTTCGTCACAACGGACTGCTGTGCTGTGCACTAGCATGAGTGCCAATGTTACGTCGTACCATGAGCTACTATATCAGTCTCCAGTGCTGTCAACATTCCGTTTAGCCCATTTTAAGCATATACACCCATGATCCTGCTTGTCACACTTGGTTGAAAGCCAAACAATTTGTTGTAAGCAATTTTCTTGCTGACTGCTTTGCATGGCACCAATTCCCACATTGCACAAGATCTGCAGGTCTTTTTTTCCCCCCTTTGCTTTTGTAAACGGCTTGCAATACCGGTTATAGGCTACAATTAAAGTGCTTTTATTCTGCTCTCCTCAACATACATTTTCATAGCGGAAAAATGAGCCTCTGACAGTGTGCGGCGACATGGAGGGAACCGGGCTGTCGCACCTGGACAGCCTTGATAAGATCGAGACTAGCATCTTCAACTTCATTTCGAAAACGAAGAAGCAGGCCAAGATAAGCGATTTTTTTTCCCGCCCCCCGCCCGCCGCCCGCCCGCCCGCCCTGCCCGCCCGCCCCGCCCGCCCGCCCGCCCGCCGCCCGCCCGCCCGCCTGCCCGCCTGCCTGCCTGCCTGCCTGCCTGCCTGCCTGCCTGCCTGCCTGCCTGCCTGCCTGCCTGCCTGCCTGCTCTATTGGTCGTCTCGTTCACCTGATGTTCCACAATATTTTGTAGGTAGGGTATAAATTAGAGCTGTGCGAATAGCAAAATTTTGAGAGTGAAGCGAATTCAAATATTTATGTTTAAATGCGAATTGAATATTTCTTTACTAATACCATGTCAAATTATGGAGAAATGTTCCGCTAAACATGAGCAAAAAATATTTATTACATAACTAGCGCACTGCCATAGTGTTATTACAAAGTCCCGAGGAAGAGTCGAACAGAGAACTGTGCAACAGAAAGACTAGCTACCTCCGCCACAATATGCGACTGTTAACTTGGCCGCAGTACACGGGTGTTAGCTTCGCCGCAGTAAAGGGTGTTAACTTCGCCGCAGTACATAAACGTAAGCCTCGCCGCAGTCCACAGGTGTTATGAGGCGAAGCGGACTACATGTGGGAATGGGACACTTGAAAGACAACACAGAGTATTTTTTTTTGCCCTTAATTATTAATTTCAAATAGTAAAATTTAAGTGCGAATCGAATAGCAAATGCTATTCGAAATTATTCGAAATTTCAGATATTCGCACACCACTAGTATAAATATATGATCAAGATGAATGACTGATCTTTACATCACTAAAGTGATATACTTGCCATATATGGCACAATTAACGACACTGCAATCTCCTGTGGCCCATGCCAGTGGTGCTCAGCGAACGGAAGTGGGTATGCACCACAGGTGTTTGAATGTTATA
Source organism: Hyalomma asiaticum (assembly GCA_013339685.2). Classification (NCBI taxonomy): domain Eukaryota; kingdom Metazoa; phylum Arthropoda; class Arachnida; order Ixodida; family Ixodidae; genus Hyalomma; species Hyalomma asiaticum. Next base: position 110,389,376 of record CM023481.1, on the reverse strand, counting down.
GAACCTATGCCAACCAAGGATCAAGTAAAATAGACATGCAAAATGCCGGGGCTGAAGTAAATAGACATATGAAATGCTGCGACTGCAAGGATCAAACCTGCATTTTTGACCAGCACCTCAAGCTTTCCACACCTCACCCTGGCGCACTGCCTCCTCGTTTCTCTGTTTGCGGTTGATACACGACAGCCGGCTCAAAGCTTGGACGCTTTTAAGACAAGAAACACCGTTTGTGGCAGGTTACGATTGAAATGTAGACATAATAAACGTGCAGACACTCACTCAAGCTACGAAACTTCAGGGCGGTATCGGACACGGACCCTTGAGATGCTAAGCAAGCACGCTGCCAATAGGCTACAACTGCTTCTCCCCGCTTGGTATAGTAAATATAAAAAAACTTATTGTGCCAGCAGTCATAACGATTGTGCATGTGTAACATGAATCCCACTTCTAAATGTGTGATAAGCACTATCATAGCAAAACGTATGTCCTGCTACCATTTGGTATGCTTTTGTGAAACACTGCTCGATTCCACAGGAACATTTGGATGAACGACGCTTATGATAGCACATCAAGGCACGGTATACTAGTACATTTTTTTTACAAGACAGATGTCCATGTTTTGTACTAACGTTAGTTCCAATGTTACAACGTACCATGAGGTACCATTTAGAAGCCATGGTCGTGTCAACGTTCCTCGTTTGCCCATGTTAAAAATACCCATGAGTGGGTACATGCGCTTTGCACAAAAGCCTTGATCCTCCTCGTAACAGTTGGCCGAGTGCCAAATGTTACGAGAATTCAACCAACTGTTACAAGAAGAATTATATTCGTCATAGGCAATTTCCTCGTTCACTGCAGGATGTTTTATATTTATAAATGGTTTTACTTATGCACGATATTACACTACAAGTAATGAACATGTTTTGTAGGCCATTCAGACTTGAGTCGACAAACCAATGAATACCCAACACTTCCAGATTGACTGAAATTTTCCTCTCAGAAGTCAAAGCAATTCAAGAGCCAATACACCTGACAAATTTTTAATTTTAAATGCTCAGGCATGCTGCACCTACAAATGAAGTGGGAGGAAAAGGAAAGAGGATACAGACATCAAAAGGCGTGCCTTCTTACACTGTATAGCTTCGAGTAAACAAGCAGCACATGTAGTTTTGGTTATTAAACTGAACGTTATAGAGGTCAAACAGTAAAATGTGTTCAAAAGCAAAATGTACTGGCAAAAGCGATTAGCAGAACAAGAAACTTTGCTGCAGCCAACATTCTGACAGGAGGGCTTGTCCTTGTCCGGAGAGCAACTGATGGCCTGTTCCAACCTCTCTCTTGTCGCAATGGAACAAGTCCTAGGGCCCAGTGTAGGTAAATATTGAGCACATAACTATGCTGATGCTGAAGTGAGTGTTACAGGTTAAGACAGAGTACACCAATGCATTTTTGATCATGAAACTCCTCCATAACACCATGGGGAAAGCTTGCAATGCTGCTGCAGCAGCCGCAGGGCAGCGGTATTCATAACGCCATGGGGAAAGCTTGCAATGCTGCTGCAGTGGCAGCGGGGCAGCGCTAAGAGCAGAGGAGGCAAGGAGTGGGCAGCCAGACAAAAGCTGTGCTGGTTGCGCGCTGCACGAGTATTGTGAGGTGCTCAAGAAATCTGGCTGCATCGCCTTCGTCTTTTTCCCAGTTTCACCCAATTTACAGATCGAACAGATCTAAGCACTGTGTGTGACAGCACAGGAACTGTTCATGTATACTGTTAGAATATAGTACTAGTATATTCGAGGTGCTGTTGTCTGTAGTTCCAATGAGTAATGATGCCAAAGACTTCCTGCATGCTGGGTTTTCACTTCAGCTACAGAGGTACATGAGTGAAACGGTCTCGTTTGTTTTCCAAGTGATACTAATAGCGGGAGAACGGGAAATGAACGCTACCATGGCAGGAAGCTGGTGGATATACATTTAGCTCCCAATACGCCTGCGTGTCCGAAAAACATTTTGACGCCCAGGACGATATTCCAAGCAATGATTTCGTTGTGAGAGGAGATGCTGCAGCCTTGCAACATCTCTTAAGCCCCACTAGGCTTTGTAATGCTAGTATAACCATGCCAAGCTAGTAAGCCTAATTTCAGCTTGCTAAGACTAGTTAAGCAAAGCCTAATTAGCTAAGTCTAAGCTGAGCTTATGAAAGCCAATCATATTTAAGTGAGGACTAATTAAGCCGGACCTAATTAAACAAATACTAATTAAGTCAGGCTGACTTGAGCTAATACTAATTAGGACAATTTCATTTAGGTTAAAAACAATTATGCCAGTAATGTATGTTAAACATATATAAGCTAATATTAATTAGGCCAAAGCCTAATTATACTACGATAAATAAAATCTGGACTAATTAAGTCAAGATAAAGTAGGCTAAGCATATTAGGCTAATGCGTATTAAGTCTACTTAAATTTAGACCAATTAAGCCATGTTTATTATGCTGTGGCTAGTTAAGTGAATACCAATTAAGCTAGTACTAAATATGCATACCGTATTTTCCGGTGTATAAGACGCACCCCCCAGTTTTCGCAAGTTTGCATGCAAAAATTAATATGTAAGACGCACCGGTGTATAAGATGCACCTACATTCGCTCACTTCCGCAAAGAAACTTCATAACGTGGGGTTGAGCGAGCCTTGTAAAACCCCGTACTTACGTTTCTGAGCGCTAGTCCGTAAGAAAACTTCTACTACACCAAACTTGCGAGAAAAAATAATGCACACCCACTGAAACGTTCCGCGTGACTGCAGGAAAAACATTTTATTCGTCGAAGCCCTCAAAGTCCTTGACCTCCGACGCACTTTGGAATACCGTATTTACCCACGTAATTTGCGCCCTCGCACAATTTGCGCACCCCTAATATTTAGCCAGCTTTGAAAAAAAAAAAAAAAAACCTCGCATATTTTGCGCTCCCCGTTCCCAGCTCGCCGGCGCGCACGCACGGACCAACAGCCAGCCGCGCCCCTCGCTGCGCAGGCGAGCACAGTCATACGCAAAAGGGGCTGCAAGTGCGATGCCCCTTTTTCCGATTCTTTTCTCCAGAAGCCCCCGAAGCTCAAAGTACGGTCGCTAGAATAAAAGCATGCGAGTGGGGGTGAAGAAAACGGCTGAAGCAGAGATCAAACGAGCCCGGCCTATCTCCGTCGCTCCAAGGGCCGATGTGATAACATCACCCCGATCGATCGGGACACCTGCCGTGGATGCGGGGAGGAAAGGCCCCGCCCGTCTTTAACGAGCATGAAAAGACGCGGGAGGGGGGGGGGGTAGTGTCGCTCAGCTGTCGGCTGCCGAGATAGCGCTATCTTGGCAGCCATCAGCGGCTCGTAAACACTTCTACGTGCTGCGCCTTCCCTGGAGCAGCCGTACGTTTTGCAGCGTTACGATAGATCGTATCCAAGAGTTACCGCGCTAGTTGCATTGTATTACACGTTATTACACGACATACTTCTTTTTTTATTTTTCCGTTTTATGTACTTTGGTTTTGTTGTGGAACTGTAGTACCGGCACGTTGAGTCTTCGTTATTATAATTATGATGCATCATTCGTGTCGTGCTGCTCTAGTCGTTAAAGAAAACTCATCAGCATCAACACGAGTTTCTCCCGAAAGAACCACAAAAAAAGTACGTATTAGACGCACCACTGTATAAGACGCACCTCCGAAAATTTTGGAAAAAAGAACCGCGTCTTATACACCGGAAAATACGGTAAATTAATTAGCAAGTACTAATTACACCAAACATAACTAACCTATGAATAATTAGACAAACACTAAATAACCCATGTATGACTAAGCTAACACAAGTATGACAAGTATGAGGAGGCTGACACGTGTGTGGGTGCACATAACTTCAATGTGGCTCTTCGATTTTCGCACTTCTGGCAGCCCGCGGGCTGCCAGAGGGCAGCTAGCTGGTTCCGGCTCTGAAAGGAAATCACGTGTGCTGGTAACCCGAGACAACCCGAAGCTGCCCGAAGAAATGTAAAATCGAACGCCTGTCCAGCTTGCATAAATGTAAACAAACATGGCGCATGCCGAAACTTTGCGCCATGCGATCTAGTCTGTCCCCTCTGTGTTACCCGCTTGATGTGGCTAGGTTTGCCGAAGAGCTGACACGATATTCTCGAGCGACTGTGCTTTGCTGTACGATCCCGTATGTTCGCAAGACCTCGCGCGAAACGGCGTTGAACCTGTGTTGCATTAATCGTTGCCTTCGGTGCACAAAACCACCGGCGCGAGGTAAGCTGCCGCATCGCTAACGTGGATAAGGCAAGCTCACTTTTGCAGAACGCAGAAATCGCTACTGTCTAACATGTCCAGCGCCTTGAGGCGAGGTCTTGCGAACGTGATCGTGTTTCCAAAAGCGACGGTTTGTGAGATCAGATCGCCCGCCGCGGCATTGATTAGTTCGCTCTCTTCGTTCACTTGGCTATCAAGACAGAAATAATTGACACATTACGTGCACTTGTGCAAGAAATAAAGTTCTGTATTGCACGTATTCGACTCGTTTCAGCTGGTGGTGCCTCTTTGCCAGCAAACGAGTCGATACCTTCAGTCGAATTAGGGGCGGGGCACTCAACTGATGTAGCACACTCGTATGAGCTAGTCGGTTTCGGCAGGCGCGCTGCATGATATAAATACTGCAGCGCGAAAAGCACACACACGCACACACTCCACAATAAATAAGCACTTCTCTACGTCTCTATTTTTGCCCACCTTGCATGCGCTAGCACGCTTGTGCACGCCATCAGAGACCTACGAAAAACACACAAACAGCACTACGGCACGTTTATCGTTCATGTCCACGCATATGTCTATCAACATTGCATATCTAGTTGAAAGTTGAAACACATCGGTTCGATCACAATCACACCCTAGAACTTCCGACGAAGCGGAATGTACTTGCAACTTACCGTCTTTGCAAACTGCACAAGCACGAGATAACACCGCACAAACGCTAAAAAGACAAGAACGGGCACCACCACATGAAGGCGCGCTGCTGCGTGTGCGTACAATGTCTTCAACCTTTGCGACACGAAACATCTGCAAGGCGAGGGTTCGTCATGTTGAACTAAGGAAGTTCGCATGACATTATCAAAAAATAAAAGCTCCAGGTGTTCGCCGCACTGCGTGAATGAACCATCTTGCATGGCGGAACGAGCTTCGCAACACAACGTCAAACGTAATTACAGCAGCAGTCCGAACGAGACGTCCTCAAGCACCCGCGATGCAATCCGCCGAGTCCCTGCAAGCATGGCGGCACGCGTGCGCGACCATCACATTGGCGTCTGCTAGCCAGAGATCAGCCAGAAAGCTGCCAGACCGATTTTGACCGGGCAGGTTTCGCCAGAAGCAGCCCACCAGGGAAAAACGAACGCCAACCGGAAGTGCGCCGCGCAGTGGGCGGAGCAACCCGAGAAAAGCGAACGTGCGCCGGCGGGTTCTGGCAGCCTGCGGGCAGCCAGAAGTGCAAAATTGAAGAGCCCTAATGCGTCTACACGAAGACGGAACAACTGCCCCGATTGCGGGAGCACACACAGTTTGTCTTCTGTCGGGCGAGTGTCCTTATCACGCTGGCACTCGGTTTAGTAGTGTCGACGCTGCATGCAGGCGCAGAAGCAGTGCTGCACCGTGCCGCCACACCACCCCCCCCCCCCCAAGCAGAGATGCGGTCAGGCAAGGGTGTAGTCCCTTCTGAAGAAATTTGATGGCCAAGAACGTGACAACAGGGGCGCCAAGCCTGCTCTTCTGGATGTTTATGAGTAAGCTGTGGTTGTCGAGGCGTTGAAACAGTTGGCGAAGGTGTTGGCGGTGATCCTTTTCATTGGGGGAGAAGATTAGGATGTCGTCTAGGTAGACGAAACAGAAGTCTAGGCCGCGGACGTCGTTGTCAATGAAGCGTTGGAAGGTTTGTCCCGCATTGCGGAGGCCAAAGCTCATGAAAGGAAATTCGAATAAGCCGAAGGGCGTGATGATCATGGTCTTCAGGACGTCATCTGGGTTCACAGGAGTTTGTGTGTAGGCCTTTACCAGGTCAACAGTTGAGAATACAGTGCTGCTGTGTAAGTGGTGGGTAAAATCCTGTATATGACGAACGGGGTACCTATCTGGGATGGTACGGGCATTGAGGGTGCGATAATCTCCACAGGGGCGCCAGCATTGGTCTTCTTCTGCACCAAATAAAGCGGTCAGGCAGAAGGCCCCTCCGAGCAGCGGGCGATACCCATGCGGAGCATCGCTTCAAACTCTACTTGGGCGATTCGAAGGCGGTCCGGAGCTAGGCGATGGGCGCGGCAAGACACCGAGGGGCCTGGAGTAGTGCGGATGTAGTGCAGGGTTGAGTGGTGTACCTATCGAGGACACCCCCGCTAGGTCGTGTCAGGCCGGGAAATTCTGCGAGGATGGCATGGTATGGCGGTTGATCTTCAATGGCGAAAGCTTTAATGCTGGGCTGTTGGGTGGTCGTGCGTTGGCCCGGTGAGGAAGGGCCTGTTGTGGCGTCAATAAGTCGGTCATGCCGGCAGTCGGGTAAAAGATGGTAGTATGCCAGGAAGTCGGACCCGATGATTGATGTTGAGGCACACCTCAACATCACCCTCAAAAACCTACGCTGTGAATTCCCAAGGAATTCTGTCATAGCCGACGTCGCAGAGCCAATCATCGGGTCAAACTTCATGGCATACTACCATCTGTCATAGCCGACGTCGCAGAGCCAATCATCGGGTCAGACTTCATGGCACACTACCATCTTTTACCAGACTGCCGGCATGACCGACTTATTGACGCCACAACAGGCCTCTCCAGCCAGTTGAATGGTTCGCCGCACTTAGCTTGAACAACGTGCAAGGGCGCCTGTCATGCAGGAATGTTCGGGGAAAACAGCAGATGTCAGAACCACAGTCGATGAGGAACCTTCACTTAGTTGGTCGGTGACAAAGATGCAACGGCCTCTAAGTTGGCAGCTCCAGGCCGTCTCTACGGGCTGCTGTTGAAGTTTCCTTGACATCCAACTGAGCAGGGTGGTTGGCATTTCCGGGCTTTGTCACCGAAGCGATGATGGTAGTAGCAGTAGTAGCAGCGGCCGTCGTCGTTTTCTTGCGATGAATCAGTGTTTTGGCTTCGGCTTTGGGGGCGTTTTCTGGGACGCAACGTCGGGCGTTGATCCAGATGCCTTTGAATAGAATCCACCTGATGGGCGATTTCCTCGATACAGCTAGCGAGTTCAGGGATGGCGGCGGTGGAGAGGCTTCGACGACTCAGTCGGCGATTTTGGTGAGCTGGTCCAGCGGCAGATTCGGCTGAACCTGAAGGATAGCCTGAGCGTGACAGGGTAAACAGTCAAGCCACATCATTCGGAGGAGGTAGTCGTCAACAGGCGTGCTGCCCGCGAGGACATGCATAAAGCGCAGGAGCTGTGATGGCTTGTGGTCACCGAGCGCTTCGTGCTGGGGGAGTTGACGCACTTTCGCTTCATCTGAAGTTGAAAGCCGCTGAATTAGTTCCCCCTTCAGGTACAGGTAGCAGTCGTCAGCTGGAGGACTTGCGTCGCAGAGCTCAGCTGCGTAGCAAGTCTAGGTAGGCGACGACGTAGTCGTAGCGCGTCCGGTCCCGAGTGATACGTGCCAGGGAAAACTGCGCCTCGACTGGAGCGAACCACACCTCGGGTGACCCTGCCCAAAAGGGTGGGAGCCTGACGGCGACGCGACAGACGTCCGTGTTGGCGGTGGCCTCTGAAGTGGTGGCGCTCGCTGGAGCACAGCTTTGGCGGGGCTTGGCCCGAGCGCGGCTGTGCAGAATCGTCAGATGAGTGTGGTTCATTTTGGGCGCGTTGCTGCTGCTCGTGGAGTTGCTGCTCTTGGTTCTTGATTACCTGTTGTTGGGCCTGAAGTTGCTCTTGAAGATGTACTTGTTGGCGAAGAGCGGCAAGGGCTTCCTGGTCGGCCATGGCGGTGTGGTAAGTTCGTTTTCCGGGTCACCAGATGTGGGTACACATAACTTTAATGCGTCCAGACGAAAGACGGAACAAGAACAACTGCCCCGATTACGGGAGCACACACAGTTTATGTCTTCTGTCGGGCGAGTGTTCTTATCACGCTGGCACTCGGTTTAGTAGCGCCGACGCTGCGCGCAGGTGCAGAAGCGGCGCCACACCGTGCCGCCCCAAGTGCAATCACTGCAATCCTAATTAGGACATTTGAGACAAATATAATTTAGCTAGGACTAAACAGGTTGCCAAGTGAGACCTAGAAAAACCTAGCAAGACAAAGCAATGACATGCAAGACCTAGCAAAATCATGTCAAACTTCAAATCGACCAGCTTTCCTCTGTTAAGCCATATGCAAATTGGTGCAAGCTTTGCCAATTTTTTTTATTTACTTCCAAATAACTTTTTCCTTTACGGTCATTCAGTTTGCAATAGTGCCACATTCATGAACTGCTGTAGTGGAATATTACATTATACTGAACTTTTACGCAATTGGAACTTCTCTGTTTTCATGTTGACATGGATTTGAGCAATTTGCATCAGTTTGTCTATTACATATAATATAAATTGACTGTGCAGAACCATTACGCCCGTGATCACGTGTGCTTGTCATTTCATTTAGCAATAATGCTTTAGTGTATGTCTTTGGAATAATGGCCTGATTGCAGTAATTAGGGCAACAGCACTGAAATGGCAGGGACATGAACTATGGCAGGATGTGTGCTAAAAATTAACTGATTTTTCTTTTTCAGAAATGATTGGTGCTTATACTGGCAGGCTGAATGAATGCAAAGTAAAGCATATCACACGTAAAAACCAGTACTTTCTAGACAGCACTTTCCCTTTTGCTCAGAATTACCTATGCAACCCTGAAGCAGTTTGCCCCTTTTGCAACAACCGCATCGTGTGTCAACGTGTAAAAGATGAGTGATACTCAAACATCCGAGGTACAACGTGTGATGAACAACTGCCTCTAACCGGCACAGCCGTTTCCACCAAGCACAGTGCCCGTGGATGCATGCCCCATCTTTCACAGTGGCCCCTCTAGTGGCAGTTCCTGTCCCTGTATAAAATGTTGGGCGGAGTTTTGTGACCAGAAAAGCATTGAAAGACTCTGGTTAAACAAAAGCATTTCATTATTTTTGCAAAGCACAAAAAATGCCATAAAGTACACCCTTCTAAGCAAGTTCATTTAATTATGCATATATATATATTACAGCACATTAACATGGATAAGTGTCCTACTCACCTTCTTAATATTTTTCTCAATTTGAGGATTCATCCGGCACAATGCCTCATAGCGTTCTGGGTTTTCTCTGATGATCAGTTTTTGCCGCATAAGCATATCAAAGTCTCGTGGTTCCTCGTCATCTTCAGAAGACAGATCCTGTGACCTGGAGGTAGTAGATGGGGTTGGTTGTGAAACTGCTGGGTGAGCTGGCCATCTGTTGAATATATGCATGCAATCACATAGAAGGAAAGTTTAAGAAACTAAACAAAGCTAATCTTCCCCTGCCCCTTTATCAGAACAAGTTTTAGAAGGAAAACTATTCTAGTATTTGGTATTTGAATAATTTCACAATCCAGAACCTACTAAGATGAACATTTTTGTGCAGTTAGCTTGACCACTTAGAGGAAAACTTTTAAATTACATTTTTAGCAAAAGCAAGAACACTTTTAATAAAGAGGAGTGAGTGCTCTTAATCGCAGTACATTATAAAATGTTGTGCATGTTGCCATTGTACACCCATAGGAATACAAGCATTAATGCCTGTTGTAGGGAGCTAAGTACGAGACAAGTGACCCCACTCATGCACATAACTAGCATTTCAAGGACCATGCCGGGTGCCGCCTAAAATTACCATAGGAGAAGAACCATCAAGTAGATGACCATCACTCTACATTGAACGTAGAAAAATAAATGCTTCATCTTTGAGAACAAAGGCATGTACAGTTTTCAGCTATCTTGCAATTAACAATAATATCACTGAGAACATTCTCATGATATCAAAATTATCGAAAACTTGCGTGGTCCATTCACATGGGATGTGTTTATATTCCGGCCAGTACTGCAGTCTACACTGACAATTCAGAATACAGCTCTGAGCTCGAGCCACCAAAGTAATGAAACATACCTGGAAGATGTCTGTGCAAACCTATGCCAACTCACGTTTACAAAAGAAAGCTAAGAAAAGAGCATGACATCAGTATTTTGTAAACTAGTTTTTAGGGGTGTGCAAATGTCCAAATCTGAATCACTTTCAAATAGTGTTTACTCTTTTATTCAATTCATGCCTAACTTTGACTATTCGAACAATTCAATGTTTGTAATCAAGGGACCCAATGTGCTATGTCCCATGACAAGTGGCCCATTTGCTCATGTAGTACACTTCACTGCATGACACGAGTTTTACAGTGTTGTTAACCCATGCAGCTGCACACTTCTCTGTTAAGACTGTTCTCTAGGACTTGAGTGTTCTCTTTTCTCAGAACGGCATTGTGGTAGTCCACTAGCCATGCGATAAATGCTTTGCTTTTTTTTTTCTTGCCCATGTTTAACAGCACATTTTCTCTGTAATTTAAAGTGAAATTATTTGAAAATATTCCATCCAACTCACACTCATCAGACACTAAAATTTAAATTTCCTTTGAAACCAAAATTTTGCTATTTGCACAGGCCTACTTATCTTATGTTCAAACCTATCAAAAACTCAACATTACTCGCATGAAAAATCACCCTGTGAGCAGACAACCTATATGGCAAGTTTCCATACCCTCTGCTCATGCTTAGCCACCATTCTGTTCGTCCTGTAAAGAAGCCACTAAGTTATTTATTTAAATGCTGTCTTTGCAACACAGTGTCTTTCACCAGCTTCGTAAAAACTGAAATGATATTAACAGCCCCTGCCCATTTAGCGTTCTACTATACTTCAACATTCACAATAAATGAGGGTTCACAGCAGGTCAGTGTAGCAGAGTATTCCGTTAAATGACACTGCATACTGAACCACGGCAGCGTGCACCGAGTCTTGCCACCTTGTTATTCCACGTAAGTACAGCCAATCAAGGACGTTCCGCACGACCCACCTGTGCGGTGCTTGAATAGTGAATTGAATGATTTTCAATGTTTGATGCACTCAGTATGACACAAACTCTGGCTTTTCAGGCAGATTAGACTATTCCTGACCTAAGTGATGGGAGTATAATTCTTGAGAAAGCTAATTTTACAGCTTGCATACAGCATCTGCAGCTTCTAAGGGTGGATAAGCACCGCAGAGCGGCCATTTCAAGACCGTTCGATGTGTTCGTTCACCTACACAAACACCAAACAGCAAGAGCTCGGACAGGCGTTTCACTCGGCAGTAAGCTGTGTCTAGTTTTGCTACATAGCATGAAAAGGTAGTTCAATTGCTGGGGTTTACTCATACTAGGGTAACCAAAGAAAAGAGGTACATTTTCTGCTGAAGACACCATTGAACAGATGAGCATCCCTCCTGCATGATGGAGAATATTCTCTCTCAATCTTGAAAGGTACTCAGCAAAACAAAAATGTTGATTCTACTACCTAGCAATGTCCTGTACAGAAAACAGACAAGGAACTACTACAACGCAGGAAGAGCAATGTGCCTATCACTTGGCAGAGGTTTGTCAAGTTAGCTCTGTGTAGCCAACAGACACAGCTGAAGCTTCTGGATAAGGTGATCGTCAATCTTTTATTAGATCCACTGGCAGACAGTGTATCAATACTCGCCGTGAACAGCTAAAGAGACAACCAAATGGACAGCAGCCACCAAGTCTCATTTAAATTTTCCCAAAGCTGGCGAAAGAGACAGCTTCCTAAAAATGACACAGGGGAAGGAAAAGGTTACATTGTTCTCCATGCAATTTTGTGGCTCAAAGCAGAAGGTTTGGAAATCGAATACCGACAAGACCAGCTTTAAAAGTGCTTAATCACCTGCTCATGTATTTCGTGCCTATCGTCTAAGCAAGCAAAAACTTTACAGACGCAAGAGTGTAATGAAAGAGTAAAAGCAAAAAATTAATGACAGTAATATAAAACATGGCGAGAGGCGGAAAACAGAGAAAGGTGCAGCACAAAACATGAAGGAAAAAGCCGAGGTGTAGCAACTGAGCAAACACAGAATCGTAGGAAGGGAGATGTGTCTGAGGTGGCTTGGAAGGGGTACCAGAGTTGTGCAATGTTGTCCGTTCACCTATGACAGCATCTATAAAGCGTACAGTGATTGCATCTACTGATACCATAATCATCAACAGAGTGGTAGAGCTGAGGTCTATTTGCGGTAACTACACATCCATCTGGAATTTTTTTGCCATGTATATTGCAAAATCAAACACCTGAACCACTGTCCTCAAATTTTGAATCAGAAAGCATCATAACTGTTGTTTTTTTTGTTTTACTTTTTTTATGCAGGCCTGAAAATTATTTTGGCTCTTGTGAAGCTCCACATTTCTTCCAAATAGGGTGCTGTACACTGTGCTCTATGACTACAGTATCAGACAGTGCAAGGAGATGCTGAAGAGTAAGCTTAGAGCACAGACGTTCTTTTTCTGTTGCTAGCCATTTATTTCAAAATGGCATTCACTGCGTTGCGAGACACCATAATACTCTCTTTGGGTGTCTGCATTCCAGCACTTTTATTTACAGCAACAATATGAGAATCTCAAAAATGCGTGTCAGTACTGATTTAAGTGCCACAGCACATAAGCTATGACAGCAGTGCCTTAACCGATGACGTCATCATGATGTCATCACATCCTCACGTCGTCATCGCATCTATATGATGATGTCACTACTGGTCACGATGACTGCATTAGGTGGCTCTGTAAGATGGCATTTCCACTCAGGGAACCAGAATACAATAAAATAAAAAAAGACCCTATGGCCATCACATTTTGATATAGAACAGCTTGTGTTTGCCCCTTAAAAAGATGTCTTCCCAGCAATGGATGTGTGTTTAGAAGTGAAGCTGACATTAAGGGGGATCAGTGTTGCATTGTGTGTCAGCAAAGTGGTGAAGCCAAATCGTAAAGAGGTCATGCACGCATGTGAAGGAGAGACTATGACCTGGTAGGTGGCCTTGGCAAGCAAATATAGCTTAACGCATCCCTCAATGGCAGGGTTGTCAATGCGTTGCAGTAGACTCTGCACAGTGGTTTGAACACTTATATACAGGTTCACAATTTGGCCTTTGATGCCAGACTGCTCCCTGTGTCATTTCTGCATCATGAGCCAAACAGCATCACTGGTCATCTACCTTCAGGGTGGAATGACTTGCAATTCTTGAAGTGACGCTTTTTTAGGCTAGCATGCATCATCGTGGTCGACATGATAACACCCAAGCCGAACAAAAATTCGAATTTGTTGTCGGGCTGTGGATTTGAACCACCGAATGTGAGACCAGCATGCTAACCAACTCAGCCACTGTTGGTTCATCATACAGATGTTTTAACGGGTTTGTTATTACCCGGTTGTTATCTTCACTGCTTGAATAGGCACTCAACATGCTGATTTCAGTCTACATTGAATAATGCCCGTTAAAAATCCTAGCTTTCTTGTGCTCCCAAAACGACCATGCAACACTACAGGCCGGCACAGGCACTATTCAGTGGCACAACCTTAAAGAGACTGTCTACCGCACGGAAAGCTGTTTTAGATTGTGGTTAAAATGGCAAGATCATGAGTCACATTTGCGGGAATGAGCACACTTTTACCCCACAAAAAAGCAATTGTGCTCTTAATTTTGCTCTGAAAGTGATGCAAAAAAATGCTGCTGGCGTCACTCAACAGTGTGTTTGACAATTTCCAAGTGTAACAGAAAAAACCATGCAGGCATACACATTCTGCTGAAGAACAATTACTTATGCCTTACAAGGGCAGTTTATCCTATAAAACACCTTCTTATAGTGTGCAAGAGCAATTCGTTCTTCTTTTCATTGCTTTGAGGGTGGTGCAAGTGGCACTGCCTTCGAATTCATCTGCCTGTAATGGCACGCAGTCCTACGCTTGTCACACGTGTGACGATGCACGTCCGAGGTGCACCCCAGCGCGCCAACTTTCCTGTGCCTCTCCCCTCGTTCTCTCTCGAATGTCGTCCTTGGAACCGGTTTCTGTTCAGAAGAGGCCTCCCGCACCCGAAAGGGTTGCTCGGGGAGGTGACAACGCATCGCCCCCAGTAACCAATGTTGTTGGCGTCTTTACATGTAGAAAAGGAGCGACTTCAGAGATAAAAACTTTTATTTTAATAATTTCTACTTAGTTTCTGGAGAAACCAATGCATGCTGGGACAGTTCGAAAGGTACACTTTCTAATGAGCCAAAAAAACAGGCGGGCAGTGACGGATGGTAGACATTCCCTTGAATATGTTTAGAAACGTAAACATATCGCTAACTTTCGTTTGCTCTAAAATTACAGATTTATATAAAACCTAGAAAGTAAGAAAATAGTTGGGTCCCGTCTGGTGCTGTCATATGGCAGCAAGGCTGGAGAACGGTTTTTCCATGGCCTCCGAGACAGCTCGAATCTCTGACGCCGTGGTGGTGACTAACATGCTGTCAGCTGCAAAGTTGAGGGGACTGCGTGCTGTGAAATTGAAGCCATTTTTTTTATAGCTGTAAATCAATGCAGACGGTACAACAAAACAATGTACATTATGGTTTGGAGGGCCAGGATTCTGATTACACCATGTGAAAAATTTTCAGGAAATGTTTGATGACTGAGGTTTTATATGTATGAAGTAGACGCAGTGCAAGGCACATGCCTGTAACATGTGCATGCTTGCCAACTGAAGATGTGAACATCTGAATCCTTTGGATTTTCTACCAAAGAAAGATGGCAAGAAAGAAACAGGAAATGAAAGTACAAAACAAAGCAGAAAGGAATGACAGACAGAAAGGAATAAAAGCAAAAGAGTGAAAAGAAGTCAAAAAGAAAGAGAGAAAAAGAGAGAGAAAGAAGAAAGGAAAAGGCATGCGCAACCCAAGCTTTACTTGTCCCCATTTTCCCTTTAGAAAAGCAACCCTTAATTTTGTTCAACAGTAAACTTTATCTTTCTCACAAAACCTTTGTGCTGAAAAGTAACAAAAATAAGGTTGTTAAGAGCTCATCCTCTTTGAGTTATCTCGTACTGGCATTGCAGGGCAGCTGTCAGCAGTCAGTTTTTCCTTTGGTTAAGTGTTTTTTTTTTATGTTTTATGGCACAAGGGCCAAATGTGGCCAAAGAGCGCCAGTTACATGATATGATGTTAGCGATGACCAATGACTTTTGATGATTAGGTGGTGTGTGGCGGTAAAGGAGCCTAAAATCAAGTTGCTGTATAGAGGTGTAAAAACATGTCTAATATAAAATTATGACATGGGTGGATGTGGTGGTCTATGGGTATGCAATGCATGAAAAGTGATCACAGTTCTAAAATCTAGGGTATTAAAACAGCAGAAATTCCTGCCCATGGCCCTTGATCTGAAGGACCAGGAGGAAGGTGCATTCTTTAAATAAATACCGAAGCAGCGGCATCTTCTGAGAGGCTGTGCTACAGGTCACTTGAATAGATAACATGGAAACTACGTATGTCTTTTAAAAACGCGAGGAGTGATTCCTATTTAAAATGTGGCTCTCTGCCTAAAAACATACAAGGATGTAGTGGGAGATGTTCTCTGAATGGTAGCGGAAAATGCTTTTTCCTCTGGAGTTGTTTGCATTGCACGAGGATGTGGACCACGCTGAGGGGTTCACCACAGTGATTACACATGGGTGGATCGCCACCGGTCAGAAGGTATGTATGTGTGCTGTGTGTGTGTCCTATCCCAAGTCTGCAAAGTGTTACTTGTGTACTACGTATCTTTGATCTTAGCGGCCAGTTTCCGAGATAGGGCTTGATAACGTGCAATTTATTTTGCGTTTCTCTGTCCCATAAGTGCTGCCAGTAAGCCCTGAGCCTCTGCCTCAAGAAGGGCTTCAGGTCCGACGCAGGGACACCCACGAATATGTTGGGAACGTTCGTCTGTACAGATGCGGCCAGTCGGTCAGCTAGCTCGTTCCCTTCAATATCGTGATGCCCAGGCACCCAACAAAGCAAGACTTTCTGCTTGGATGCATACGCAGTACACAGGGTTCTATATAGAGATATAATTACAGCATTTTTGTAGCTCTTGGGAGTGCTTAAAGGATTACTGACACGAATTTTTGACATTCTTGTATTATTGCTGTAAAGAAAAGCACTGGTGTGGAGAACCCTAAAGAGAGTATCACAGTGCCTCACAAGGCGACGAATATATTTTTAATACGGGTTCCTTAAAAGCCAAGTTTCGGTTTCGATTTCGAGGGGGCGGTTTCCTAGTGACGTGTCAACATAGTCGGACGTACGTCTGAGTCACGTACGGACAGCAATACGTGATGGCGTCGCTGCAACTTTGTCGTATGTGGTCAATTACACGCGGGGCATGCAAACAACGACAATTTCACGGTCGTCCAGTGACTCTAACAGTGATTTTGGCGATTTTTAATAGCCTGTGCTCGTACGTCATCGTAGTGTCCATTGCGCTGTGGCTGGCCTGCAGTTCTGGGCGACGGAAACTTTAAGATCAAACTAAAATATTTTGTACTTGTTTCCTGGTTTCCGTGTGCGGAGGGCGTCAACAATACATGGCTAGAAAACTAAAAATGTACGTTTTGAGCCGCGACAAAATCGTGTCAGTACTCCTTTAATGCTTTCACCATACTTAAGGAATCTGTGTATATGACTGCTCTTTGTATATCTGACTGTTCAATGTGTTGCTACCAGCACGGCATACGCCTCTGCTGGGAAAATGCTAGTGTTAGGATGCAGAGTGCCTGCATTGGAAAATGATGGACCGACCGCCGCATACGATACCCCAACGTGAGTCTTCGAGGCATCGGTGAAGAATTCCGCAAACGAGTATTTATGCCGCAGTTCTAAGAAGTGCATACGGACGTGTGCGGTTGGCACATGCTTTGTAACATCTACAAAAGATATATTGCAGTCAACCAGCTGCCACTGCCATGGTGGAAGTTGAACAGGAGGAGGCATCAAATCATGTTCACTAAGAGCTACATCCGTTTCTTCAGCAAGAGCCCTTGTAATGGCACGACAAAGCCGAACCTGTAGCGCACGGCAATAAAGAACTCGACGCGTACTGAAGTGTACTACGATCGCTTTAATGGCTTCATAGAATCTGAAGAAGAAGAAGAAGCAGGTGCCTTGTGGGTCGCCCCTCCGCTTCGCCTTCTTTCCTAGGTTCCAACATCTTCCGGGGCCTCAATTGTAGTAGTGCCAATCTCCAGGTAGTGTATCTTTTGCGCGGGTCTTTTCAAAACTTTTCCGTTACCAAGGCATAATAGGCAAGCGCGAACAATTCCGTCATTGCCGAGGTAAACTTCTTCAACCCTTGCCAGAGGCCACATAAACTTCGCTTTGTTGGGTGTGTCCACAATCACGATGTCTCCAACTGTCAAGTTACGGGAAGAAGATCCAGGAGAACGATGTGAAGATGGTAGAGCGAGAACATACTCGTGCTTCCAACGACTTAAGAAATGTTCCAATAAAGTTTGGCGGCGTTGTAACGGCGTGAATATTCCTTCGCGTTGCTGTGGTTCACTGAATCTTCTGTTGAATCACGATCCGGCAAGGTGGTAAATTGTTGGCTTATAAAGAAGTGTGCTGGTGTAATCGCGGATGGCTCACTGGCTTCGAGGCAGGCATCGGTAAGTGGTCGGGAATTAACCACAGCCTCGGCCTCAGTAATTAGCGTACTGAGTTCTTCAGCAGAAAGGCTATTTCGTCCAAGGACTTTCCGCAGAGACGTCTTTACTGATCTAATCAGTCTTTCCCACCAGCCGCCCCACCACGGAGCAGCGTCCACGATGAATTTCCATTTAATGCGTTGTGTCGTGAGGAATGATTGGAAGGAGGTCTCTTCGATTCGGTCCATTATCTCCTTCAGCTCCTTAGACGCTTTTTTGAACGACCGAGCGTTGTCCGAGTAAATAACGCTGGGCAATCCTCTCCTGGCAATAAATCTGCGGAATGCCAGTAGGAAGCCTTTTGCAGTCATGTCGGTCACCAATTTCAAGTGTATTGCCCGCGTTGATGCACAAGTAAAAATTACGATGTACATTTTTTTGTCGCATTGTCCGGCCTTTTTTTGCAAAGAGTGGTCCTGTGAAATCCACTCCTGTAGTGTCATATGGCTTGGATCGTTCAATCCTACAGGTCGGAAGTGGAGCCTGCGGCGGCGAGCTTGCCTTCGATCTATAGCGAGCACATAACGCACAACGGTTTATCACTGTCTTCGCTGTTCGGCGAGCTCGTATAATCCAGAAGCGCTCTCTCACGTGGTTTAGCGTGGCGGTTATGCCTCCATGCATAGTGCAAACATGGGAATCTCAAACTTCAAGGAATGTGAAATAATGACTGTCAGGTAGCACCAATGGGTGCTTTGTTCCAATGCTTTCATTCAGGTTTTGCAGTCTCCCACCAACTCGAAGAAGTTTGTCTCCGTCTAGAAATGGTTGTAAGTCAGCCACCCTCTTTTAGGCAGAACCTGCTTCTTAAGAAGCGCAAACATTTCTTCACCAAGCGCTTCACTTTGAACTTGGTGTATCCAATAACGCTCAGCTGCGAATACTTCCTCTGTCTTCAGACATCCATACCTCGGGCAGCTTTTATTAGCGTTGTGTATGAAGCGCTGTACCCACGCCGTGACTCTCAGCAGTTTGATGATAGAACTGTGCTTTGTCACGTCAAAGATTGGCGCTCTCCGTTCATGCGTTTTCTCACCTACTTGGAGGGCTATATGTGCCGAGTTGATTACGTCATGATGCTCTCCAGCGGCGACGAGTTTCCTCTGTGGCCATTCAGAAGGACTTCGCCGCAGCCAACTCGGTCCTTGCCACCAAACGCTCTTTTGTATCAAGGCGTCCAGCGATTCACCTCTCGTTAGGAAGTCTGCAGGATTTTCATCACCTGGGCAATGATGCCAGCTGCAATCCCGTATCTGTGTGACTGCTTTAATTTCAGCGATGCGGTTTTTGATGAAGACTTCTTGCTTGCCTGAATCTGCTTGAAACCAGTTTAGAACAATTGCAGAGTCTGTCCACATAAAAGAAGGTGGCCTGTCAAAGAAAGGAGCATATGCTTCTTCTATGTATTTCAGCAATCTGCTGCCCATTCCGCACGGCACCATATGTAATGGCATGACAAAGCCGAACCTGTAGCGCACGGCAATAAAGAACTCGACGCGTACTGAAGTGTACTACGATCGCTTTAATGGCGTCATAGAATCTGAAGAAGAAGAAGAAGCAGGTGCCTTGTGGGTCGCCCCTCCGCTTCGCCTTCTTTCCTAGGTTCCAACAGCCCTCACTCGCAAGGAGTAGGGCTCTCTCAAAGCAGGGCGATTCCGAAAAATTTGGGCGCTGGACAGATCATTTGTTGTTGCGAATGCAGGATGTTCTCTGTTTGCCCTTACTTTGAGAAAATAGACGAAGGATAAGTATGTTCTCTGAAGACGGAGCGACCACTCGTCTGATTCAACGTAGAGACCTTCTATGGGGCTTGTTCTGAAGGCACCCGTAGAAAGACGGATGCCTAAGTTGTGGATAGGGACCAACATATTCAATGCGCTTGGTGCCGCAGAGTGATAAACTATGGCGTCATAGTCCAGGCGTGATCGTATAAGGCTCTTATATAAATTCAATTGACACTTTGTATCACTACCCCACGTGGTGCGGGACAGGACTTTCACGAGGTTCATTGTTTTGATGCATTTGTCCTTTAAATACTTTAAATGTGACACAAATGTCAACTTCGAGTCTAGGATTATGCCTAAGAATTTGTGCTCTATTTCTACAGGTAGGCGCTCACCGTTCAACTCAATGTTGGGATCGGCGTGTATGCCTTTCTTTCTAGAAAACAGGACACATGTGCTTTTCTGAGGGTTTAGGGTGAACCCGTTTACGTCCGCCCATTTAGACACCTTGTTCAGGCCCAGTTGAACTAGGCGCTCGCATATAGCAAGGTTGGACGATTTAAGCCTATCTGCACATCGTCGACATAGGTTGAATAAAACATGTTCTGCGGGATGTGCAGATACAAGGAATTCATTTTTATAATGAACAGAGTGCAACTGAGCACCCCACCTTGCGGCGCTCCTGTTTCCTGCACAAAAGTTTTTGATAAGACATTGCCCACACAAACCCGGAATGTCCGATTGCACAGATAACTCTCGATGACATGCATATTACCATACACTCCAAAGTGTGACAGATCCCCGAGTATTCCAAACCGCCATGTGGTATCGTAAGCCTTTTCCATATCAAGAAAAACAGACAGAACTGTTTATGGACAAAGGCTTCCCGAATCTGTGC
Organism: Hyalomma asiaticum; assembly: GCA_013339685.2. NCBI lineage: Eukaryota > Metazoa > Arthropoda > Arachnida > Ixodida > Ixodidae > Hyalomma > Hyalomma asiaticum. Next base: position 110,368,942 of record CM023481.1, on the reverse strand, counting down.
CTCTATACGGATTAAATGGTCTGTGGTTGATCGACTCTCTCAAAACCCACACTGGTATGGATCAAGCAGCTTGTTTGACTCGAGAAAATACAGCAACCGCTGGTTGACCATTTTTTTCAAAGATTTTAGAGAGGCAACTTGTCAATGCTATAGGTCTGTAACCCCCGCCGCGGTGGTCTAGTGGTTATGGCACTCGGCTGCAGATCCGAAGGTCGCGGGATCGAATCCCGGCCGCGGCGGCTGCATTTCGATGGAGGCGAAATGTTGAGGCCCGTGTGCTGTGCGATGTCAGTGCACGTTAAAGAACCCCAGGTGGTCGAAATTTCCGGAGCCCTCCACTACGGCGTCTCTCATAATCAGAGCTGGTTTTGGGACGTTAAACCCCACATAACAACAACAGGTCTGTAACTGGAGGCAGAAGACGGGTCCTTGCCCTGTTTGAGAATAGGTATGACAATGGCTTCTTTCCAGGCGAGTGGCATTCGCCCTGAAGCCCATATAGCATTGTACAGGGCGAGAAGAGTTTGCTTTGCCTTAGATGGAAGCTGCTTTACCATTTTGTATGTGACACGGTGTGATGAGTGGAGTGCGCGTATTTTCAAAGTGCGCGCCGTGTTCCAAAGTGCGCGCCATAAAAGAAATGAAAGCAAGACGAAGACGACGTTGGCACGAGCGCTAAAGATAAAGCAATGAATAAAAGCTGCACCAATGCGAGAAGGCCACAAGCACAGTTACGAGCAATCAGAATTCAACACGAAGACACAAGAACACCAATGATGAAGGCCCACGATGAAGATGGGGATTAAAAAGCGCCAAGAGAACGGGCGAGGGGGAGACCAGGGAGAGACCGGGGAGAAGAACCGGAGCAGACGTGGCTGAGGCGTGGCGGCAGGAAGAAGCGGACCAGGGCGCGGGAGTGGCGGCCGAGTTCCTGTGGCAAGGCCGCTGCAGGCTCCCACCTGGGCGTGTACCCGAGCGGTACAGCACCTGGCGTTGGCCAAGCTTTCCAGCATCTGGCGTTGGCCAGCCTTTCTACCGGCTTCCCATCGTCTGGCGTTGGCCAGGCATTCCACCGGCTTTCCATCGCCTGGCGTTGGCCAGGCACTCCACCAGCTTTCCATCGTCTGGCATTGGCCAGGCACAACTGCGTCCCTGGCTCGTTGTCCGAGCGTCGGCTGAAGAACGCCGAGAGGTTGCTGACCCCGACTCGCCCGACGCTACCTTACCGAGCGACACCTTGACATAAGTCCGCCCCGAGTGCGTCTGCTGTATCCACCTCGCCATCTACTCTCGTGCACCCACCAGAACGGTGACAGTCTTGTCTTTTGAACTACTCTTACGCACCGCTAGCTATTTTTCCTCACATTCAAAGTCCTGTTAACTTTTCCTCTCCTTTTCAAGCTTCGTCTAGTCTTTATCCTTTTCTCTTTTTTTTTCGTGTCTTTAAATACAGCGAGTGTTGTTTGTTTTTTTTCCTGCTCAAACGGTCTCGTCTATCCTTTCTCGATGTCTGTCAAGACATCGAGTTTTCAACACACGAACCTACACGAGGGCATGTTAATTCGCTAGCCCCGTGACACACGGTCAGCACCAGGGGCAGATTCACTGCAACAGTTTAGTGCTGCCTGTAGCTCAGCTAAGCTCAATGGCTCATTGTATGCTTTGCGTTTCACACATTTTTGTTCCAGTTTCTGCCTTTCCACTGCTGCTTTGTATCGTTTGAACGTTTCATTGTAGTGTGATGTTCCAGTTTCTGCCTTTCTACTGCTGCTTTGTATCGTTTGAACGTTTCATTGTAGTGTGATGCACTCGATACGTGTCCGAAGTGGGCGCCCAGGCAGTTTGCCTGGTCTTCTAAGCTGTTGCCCTCACTGTTTACCAAGGGCAGTGAATGTCTTTATTGCCCTCTTACCTTGTTAATTCTATTCCACACTTTTGCCTCATCTGTATACGAGTTGATGCTTGATAGAAACTTCTGCCAATATTCCCGTCTTGCTTGTCAATGCGTTCTCCTGCCTTCAGATTTAACTTTCTTAAAGTTGACAAGATTTTCATCCGTAGGAGAATCTCGCAGCAGCCTCCATGCTTTATTCTGTTTCCTATGTGCGTTTCCACATTCCTCGTTCCACCACGGAACGCGGCGTTTCCTAGACAGTCTTGTAGTTTGAGGAATACATTCGGATGCGACGTCAACGAGAAAAACTGTAAAGTACTCAATTGCAGCATCAATTTTTAATGAAGACATGTCTGCCCAATTAATATTACCAGTTAAAGCTCAGAATTTGTCCCAATCGGCTGATTCAGTCTTCCACTGGGATGCGTGTGCTACAGGTTCCTGCTGTTTTCGTGCTCTCAGTACTATAGGGAAGTAGTCGCTCCCGTAAGAATTTTTTTATAACTTCCCATGTAAGTTCAGTGTATATAGACGGGGAAACTATACTGAGGTCGATAGAAGAGTAAGTTTTGTTCGCGATACTGTAGTATGTATATTCATTCTTGTTCAGTAGACATGCACCTGAAGAAAAGAGAAACTGTTCAATAAGGCGCCCTCGAGCATCGGTACGGGAATCGCCCCATAAGCCACTGTGTGCGTTAAAATCACCAAGAAGGGCATAAGGTTCGGGTAATTCATCAATTAGGGACTGAAATTCGTGTTTGTGTAGGTGGTAATGTGGAGGTACGTAGAACGAGCAAACCGTAATAAGTTTGTTAGAAAACACTGCTCGGACGGCTACTGCTTCAAGGGATGTTTATAGATGCAGTTTTTGACAAGGTACACTTCGGTCGACTATTATGGCAACACCACCAGAAGAAACAAAAGAATCATCGCTATCTTTTCGAAAGATAACATAGGGACGTAAAAAGTTTGCATGTTTGCTGTTCAAGTGTGTCTCTTGTACACACAAACTAGAAGAGACGCACAGGGGAAGATGGATGCTTGAATCGATGAACAAATCGCAAGGTACGATTTAAAACAGGGAATGTCGCGGGAGCCAACGTTTCGACAAGCGGACTTGTCTTCGTCAGGGCGGCAACTGCCTTCTCCAGCGTTCGTTTATGTACGCCTTTGCACTCTCCCCCGTCCTCAGAAAGAGAGGAGGAGAAGAGCAGCACGTGCGAACACACACACACACACACACAAAAGAAAAAAAAAGAGGGGTGGGGGTGGTTGGGTGCAGGGGTACCCCTCTATAAGCTCAACATTACGTAATATCCGTTCACCTCTGGATCCTATAATGTACATGAAGTAGGAAAGGAGCCTCTCATCGCACTCAGGCTAAGCATTCAGCTGAAACCCCTTACAGTCTATGAAAAAATGCAAAAAAGTTTCTGGACTGGCAACAATATCACAGTGACTGTGTAGAAGTGCACACACTCCAGGAACCACTTATAGGATGTTATACTCTGAGATATGTCTTGAGCCTTCGGAGCTTTGAAAATGAACATTCTGCTTCTGTGGTGCTGATGCTCAATGAGGCCAGAATCTGCAGCAAAATGGTGGATGCAGGTACTTCAGGCAAAGGGAAGCCACCAGTGGGGCAAAGGTAGGCTGAACAGTGCTGTTTTACCTTTTTGTTTTCAAAGAAGAACTGCACCATACACCTTACCAAAAAAATAAACTTCTGGTAATGCATGGCAATTATTTCTAGTTATATAGATCTCCTTACATTATGGAAAATTTTTGGGTAGCATGGGCAAAAAATTGGCCAAAAGAAGTGAAAGATGGGAGGGCTGGAAGGGGTGTGTGCAGTGCTTAGAATATTTGAGGGTTATTTCACACTAGAACCCCCCCTTTTCCAGCTACACCCCTGTCTACATCGCAGATACACCATTTAAATGCTCATATTTAGTTTCAGAGTGCTAGCAAGGAGCTCGTGTAAATACTTATCATGGCATAGCAGCTATGAATTTGCACGGCCGTCATTTCACAACAGTGACAGACCACCACGCCTTGCGCTGGCTTTGCACAATGAAGAATTTGATTGGATGCCTGGGTCGCTGGATTTTGCAACTGCAAGAGGATTACTTTGACATCATTTACAAGTCCGGCAAGAAACACCAAGTACTGACGCTCTGTCTCGCTGCCCACTTCGCACGGCTCCGCTCGACGCTTCGGCAACCGCTTCGTGCGCCACCTCTTCGAACGACCCTGGTACCGCTTCGTCGCTAGCCTCTATACACCAAGTGCCTTCGAACGACGACTAGCCATTCGCATCTCATCAGATGGCAGAACCGTACTGTCGACGTTTCATAGAACACCTATCTGGGGCTTCTCCTCCACCTAACGCACGCCTCCACCGGCAACTCGCGCACTTTAAGTTGGACGATGGAGTGTTGTATCGCCGCGTTTACCATGCTGACGGATAACGCTGGGTACTAGTTCTCCCACAATCCCTTCATCTTGCTGTCCTCAATGCCTTTCACGATGACTTGACAGCTGGTCATCTTGGGTTTCATAAAACCTATGACCGAATTCGCGTATTGGCTTGGCCTTTCTTCAAGCGTTGCGAGGTACGTCGGTTTCTGCTTTGCCTGCCCAGCGTCGGAATTCCCAACGTCTGCTCCAGCTGGCCCACTGCAACCACTTCCGTGCTCCACAGCACTATTCGAGGTCGTCGGTATTGACCTCTACGGGCCCCTCCCGATCACTGCTTCTGGCAATCGGTGGAACGTGACTGCCGTCGACCAACTGTCGCACTACGCTGAGACAGCTTCAGTGTTTAGTGGCTCTGCTTCAGAGGTTGCTAACTTCATCCTACAATCCATCATTCTACATCATGGTGCTCCTCGTGTACTGCTGAGAGAACGTGGAAAGGCATTCATTTCGCAAGTCCTCAACGAAGCTCTCCGAGCCTCCGGCACTACCCACAAGACATCTTCAAGCTACCACCCTCAGTCTAACGGCTTGACCGAGCGCTTGCATCGCACTTTAGCAGACATGATCGCCGTCTACATTCAACCAGACCATAGAAATGGGGACGTCTTTTTGCCATTTGTCACCTTCACCTATAACACATCCGTGCAGCGAACAACTCACTACTCATCGTTTTACCTCGTTTATGGACGCTCCCCCACTTTCGCTCAGGACGTCTCATTCTTTGGCTCCTCAAGCTAGTTCATCTCCTTCCTCGTGCGAAGAGTATGTTTCATGACTCGCCCAGTGTCGCAAGCGTGCGCGCTTCGACACAGAAGCCAGACAACACAACCGAAAAGCTGTTTACGATGAATGCCACCACGTCGTTTCTTTCCGACCTGGTGATGAAGTACTTCTCCTGACTCCTCTTCGTACTCCTGATCTGTGCACCAAATTTCAGCAATGGTTCATCGGACCATACACAGTCATCAAACAGACTTCACCTGTCAACTACCGCGTCACTCCCTTGATGGCCCAACAGACGGCCGTTGCCGCAACACAGAGGTTGTGCACGTGTCCCGCATGAAATTCTTCACGCGGCGTTCATCAATGTGCGTCCAGGATGGCCGCTTCCATGTGGAGGGGAAATAGTGTGGGGGTTTATTAAGCACATCTTCATCATCTGTATTTTACCATCATCACCATGCGTTTTAAGTACCATCTTCATCACTGGTGTGTGATCATCATCATCGGGTTTGCGCCCATTGGGTTGGCATCATCAGGTGACCTGCCAAGCTATTGAGGGGAATAAACGTCGTCCAAACAGAGGCCTCAAAATAACAAAAAGGCACTCCTAATTAGGGTGTGGAACCGAAGAAGATACAGGTTCGGGTTCTGGTTCAGTGCGTGCCATTTCACTACAGTTCAGTTCCGGTTTAGAAAAATAAAGCTTTGGACTGGTTCGCAACACTGAAAAGGTTCACGAACTGGTCAGACACTATCACATTCTACTTTGACAGCGCTGTTCATGCTAGCCTGAAACACTCCAAGCAGCACTGATCAGTGGCAGCATTCAGAAGTTCATTATAACTGGAATTCACACACTCTAAAGAAGAAAAAAACAAAAACAAAAAGAAAACCATGTCACGGCAGTGTTGTATATGATAGAAAATTCGACGCAATATCTTACAAAGGTAGAAGTTTAAGATAGCTGGACGATGGCAAGGACCACTCACGTACTTGAGTTTTTTTCCTTTTCTTTTTTTAACTGTTTGTATATCTGCCAAACATTATGTTGTTCAGCATCCCACATAAGATTCAGCGATGTGCCCTGCGAATAAACAGTTGGAAGTTGGCGAACATGTGTTGGTTGGTCTTGTCTTTGTTTCATTGTTTTAGCGCCACACCTTTTGCCTCAAGTAATGAACAAATTAGCTCAACAACAAGTCCTTTTTTGCATTCTTCAATTGGTAGAAGTGTTGCTTGTCACAGGTGTGCTACAGTCCAACCTTGTTATAACAAACTGCATGAAATTTTTAAAATAGTTGGCAATTCAGAACTGTATCAAAAAATCGCCAAACCCTGGCGTGAATGGGCCGGCAGCTAGACAGGAATGGACGGGACACTTACTTGAACAAAAATACAATTATTGGGGCGAAAAGAACCTGCACAGCATAGTTTTTTCTTTTTTTTTTTTTTTTTGTTAATTGCATGCCATGTAATACCTTGGTCCACAGTTTCAAGGCATTCCACAAACATAGTCTCGGTGCCTTTCGGGTTTATGTTTGAACGGCGAACGGCGGAAACCGTGCAGTGGAAAACATACGAACAGCCAAAACGCCACAAGCAAACAAGCACAAAAGAACCGTAAGCTCAAAATGGTGACGTGAAAAGTGACGTAGCCACACTGTCAATCGTCGAGGCCACTCCATTCTACTGGTGCGTAAGGCACACTGGATTTAGTAAAATCAGTAAAATCAACAGTAAAAGCAGCCGTATCCTTTGAGAGCGCAACAAGGCCGATCTTGGAAGCTGTTGCCCATTCGAAATTATCATCGCCATTTGCTGTCTACACCGTGAAGGCGCGAAAGTCATATTGGATGTCACTGCGAACTGCACTGTGCTGCGGAGAAGCAGAATGCTTGCTCCCAGAGCATTCATACTCCGACCCCAGGAAATTTGGTATATCCATTGCGCGTCTGAATTAGTTTGGTATAAAAAAGTCAAAAACATGTAATTCCTTATATTTTCTGGCTGGAATTTAACATAGCCAATAATTCGTTATATCCATGTTCGTTATATCAAGGTTCAACTGTATCCAATGCAAACACTGTCAATGCTGCTGAAATTTTTAACACTTAACAATTAACTTGTAAATAAGAATTACCATTTAACTTCGACTCCTTTCATACAAAACATTTTTCGTAATGCAGGCAAGTACTTATGGAGTAATCAATTAATTTAATGATGTTCAAGTAAATATGTTCTGTAATAATTATAAACCCTGTGAGTCTGTGGATGCTAGGTTACAGAACCAATAAGCCACTGGTTTCCACTTATTTAGTAAATATGCAAGCGAGCTGAATGTCTCACTTCATCTCTGAACTAGCTAGGCAAGTATCAAAATGAAGCCAAACAAAAAAGGACAAAAATACTACACATAATGTCAGCTACTGGCTGTTCCTGCACTATGAAATAATGTTTGGGGAAATCATGAAGCTGTCACAACTGTCTTCAGAAAATATTGTTTGTGTGGCTGGTATCTTCACAATAACTGGGAATTGGAAAAATTCCTTGTTTACGTTCAAGTGCTAAGTGGCCGAACCAGTACAGGCCTGTGCCCAGCAAAAAAAAAAAAAAAAGTAGACCTGTGCAGTGCTCTACCCTGTATGTCATATCTAGACAATGGGTGCAGAATGTACAGAAGTCTCCCCACCTGCTTTTGCACAATTCCTGCTTTGCTTCTTTTCCAACACCCAGCTTAAAGCATACATGGCGTGATGCCTTTCCAGGCGTAGATGGTGTGGTTTTCAGGCATGATTTGAGTGGCTCCACAACTGCAGGCTTAACATCAGGGTGGAGTGATAGAGTTGTAAGCCAGCTTTGGCTTGAATTTCCTATCTTTAGGACTGCACTTGCATGCCTTGTGTCTTGAGGCAGTGATTGAGCCACAACCATGCTTTGGAACGATTCTCGTTGCAGCACACTACGTTTAGGTTGGGTGTGCAAATACAGGTGGGTGTACGACTGCACTGTAGGCCTCCTTTTGTGGAAGTGTGACCCTTGAGGATCCAAATCTGCATGGAGATGAAGCCCTGCAGAGAAGAATATTCAATGAAAACAGCCTTCTCACAAAATAATTCAAACCTGGGCACAGCAAATCAAAGGGTCATACATGGACACCACTTAACATCCTGAAAGCATATGAAGAGCCAGTGACAGTTCTCACGCACAAGCTACTATATTAAAAACAACAAAAGATCAAGTTTTACATGTTCAGCACAAATATGTCCACATAAAGAGGCACTCAAACACAGATACAGTTAAACCTGCTTATAACGAACCTCCATATAAAGAATTCCTGGATATAACGAAGTTTTTCTATTCCCCGCTGTTACTCCATAGAAGCACACGTATTTGAGACCTCTATGTAACGAAGTGCCAGCGGGAGACCCCCTCGAAATAACGAATTTTCTCCGCCGACAACCTTGAGATTTTGCCCCAAATATTGTCACTTCTGCGCGAGCAGAAAGCCGAAGCACCTTCTCTGCTATGACGGAATGCGAAGCGGTGGCATCACGCTTGGCGCGCTCGAAGGCACGGCGACTGCGAAGCGACAGCGAGCGAATGTGTGCATGCGTGCGAGCGTGTGCGAGGCGGGCCTGCATCCCTCCACTCGGCAATCTTGCCGCCGCAGGCGTGTCCTTTCTCCCTCACTTCAAACCTGATCCAGCCACTTGATGTAGCAGGCCTAGCGCGCCAAGCCGGCACCCTCCTTTTCCAGTTGATGTTGCCGAGCCGCGGCGGCTTAAGAGAGAAAGAGAAAAAAAAACAAGTTTTTTTTTCAACGTGCTGGCAGCGCCACTCTTTGGTTACTGCGCAGGTCTCTGTGCTTCAAATCGCCAACCTGACACTCGGTGACAGCGCTTGTTAGGCCTAGCTCGTGTAGTCGCAGGTGGCGCGCCTCACGGGAAGCTTGCCCTTGACAACACAGAGATCCGGTGCAGAGGAAATCGCGCTCACGGGGTGATTCAAGGGCAGCACGCGTGAAGTGATTAAAAAAAAGAACTTGAGGCAAACAACGGTATATTGGAGGTCACGGGCGCGCGTTCCGTTCGGAGCATTCGCAGCTGACAAACGGCCGTAGCAGCATTCTCCGCCGCCTTGGAAATCCTATCCTCAGAGGGCACGCGCGACACGCGCTACTGCCGTGGCCTCTTTCTTTTTTCTTCCCTTCGCTCATTGTTCATTCGTTTCGCACTCCTTCCTCCTCCACGGCGATTCGCTGCACTTCTTTTGGAGCAGCGCACTTCCATTGTGAAGCCTGCTAGCTACCTCGATTGTCCGTGGGATGATCCTGAGTTCTGGTGGTCACAGTTTCCGGGTGGTTCCTGCTTGTAACGTTGATGCCGACAGTTGCAAGTGAGTATTGTCTTGCCTGTCGAGTGAGTCAGGTCATTGACCAGCAGAACTCGACAGTGTCTCTTCTGACGTGGTGCTTGAGAGATCGTCTGCTATGCTCCAATCTATCGGTAAGTAGGCTGCTTGTCTGGTCCAGCTCGTCTTCTTCATGTGGTTGAGGTGATGCCAAACCTTTCCTTGGTCGCTTTTTAACAGCCAGGATCACGGTCTGACGCAGCACAGCATTTCGCCTTCAATCCAGTCAGGCTTTTTCAAAAATTGACGTAAGAGTACTCCCTCCCTACAGCGAAGCGACGTGATTTCATCAATGTCTCCTGGCTTTCAGAGATTTGTACGTCCCTCTCCTGCTTGAGCAGATCAAGAGTGCATAGAAGTCCTCATCCGAACATGGCTTTCGAAGGTGTCACAGTGGCAGTGTGTACAGTTGTGTGTTGTCGATACAGGAATCTTGCATGGACTGTATGGACTTGTCTGTATCCCACAGGAGTGCCCTCTTCAGCTCTGTCACATAGCATTCTGCCTGGCCGTTTGTTGCATGGTGGTACGCTGGTGATGTTATAGCCTGAATGCCATTTGCCGTGTAGAACTGCTTTATCTCAGTGGAAATAAAGGCTTTTCCGTTGTCGGAGACAACCTTTCGGGGAATGCAAAACGTTACACAGAGGCTTCGGAACACATCGATGACAGCCGCGGATGCTGCTTGTGTCATGTGCAGGACTTCCACCCACTTTGTGTGTGCGTCCACAACAACCAAGTAGGCGCGCCTGAGTAGTGGCCCCGTGAAGTCAATGTGCACCATGTGCCATGGTGTCTGGGGATGGTCCCAGGTGGGAATAGGAGCTTTGGGTGGGCTATTCTGTGTTGAATGGCATTCACGGCCCTGTCACACCGTTTCTTCAATCACCTTGATTCCCTCCTCACCTTCAACGAAATATGCAAGCACTATCAATTGTCCAGGCGTAGGTTCCCGCTCCCGCACCCGCAACTCTCGAGGGCCCAGTCAATCACTTTATGAATGCTGCAAACCGGTACTTACCCGTCGCCCTTAGTTTACAGTAAGTTTATTGACAGCATCAAGCCTCACTGCCCTCATTGCGATGAGAGACGATGCACGTTATCCCACATGCTCTGGCAATGCACGGCGCTGCGCGATGGCGAGCCTCTCACCACAGAGGACGCCTGGAAGACTGCAATCACCAGCTCGGACCGGGAGGTCCAAATCCGGGCTGTCCAGAAGGCCCGCAGTTTGGGGGAGGGGCATGCCCTTCCTGTCCCAACGTGGGTGCGGCCCGCAGCCGACCCGCCCTCTTGAAGGGCATCGGCTCCTCAGGACAATTTGTGAATAAAGTTCGTTGACTGACTGACTGACCTTGTCAATTCCGAGCCCCCCCCCCCCCCCCACCATACATAGCTCCTTGCACACTTTTTCATGGCTACCATGCCTCGGTGACCAGCATGTAGAAGTGCCAGGACGTGAGATCGTGCTGAGCTCGTATGATCACCCGTGATCCAAGCATGATGTACTCACGATGAAATGCTAGTGTGGCGCTCTTTGTCGGTAAGGAGCGAACTCTTCTCCAGTGAGTTTTTCCACTGTGCCATCCTGCACTGCCTTGTACAACCTCTGCAGGATGCTGTCTCGTTTTGTCAGACGTACTATCTCTGTAGCAGTAAACGGAGGTCTCGACAAAGCTTCACACAACAGTACGTCACCTGGCGGCCAGGGTTCATCGAGACGTTCTGGTAATGGTAATCAGCTCAACACATCTGTGTTTTGATGGTTCTTGCCATGCCGGTAGACAATGTTGTAGTCGCACACCGATAACTTGACACACCACGTGGTCATCCATGGTGAGAGGGCTTGAGCCGTTGGCTTTCCTGGACCTAGTATGCCGAGCAGCGGTTGATGGTCAGTGACAAAAGTCACCTTTCTTCCCGCAATATACTTGTGGGACTTGTTCGCTGGAAACACTACAGTGAGGCCTTCTCTGTCCAGCTGAGCATAATTGCATTCCACCAACCCTAGCATCCGAGACGCGAAAGCGATGGGTGCCTCTCTATTCTGGTCATCAAGTTGAGAGAGAACAGCTCCTATGCCATATGGTGAAGTGTCACATGAGACGAGAAGCTCCTTCTGTTTGTCGTAGTGTGCCAGTACGGTCTGAATGAGAAGCAATCTCTTAAGTTTATCGAATGCTTCTCAATAGTTGGTCTCCCATCTCCATGTGGCATCCTTCTGCAGGAGCTGGTAGAGACAGCTGGCAATTGTTGCCCTGTTCTTCAAGAATCTGTCATAGAAAGCCAACATTCCGAGAAATGATCAAAGTGCTTGCTTGCAGTTTCGTGCTGGAACCTTTGTTATAGCTTGGACTTTCTCTTCGTTGGTTTGCACGCCTGTCTCGTCGATTCGGTGCCCCAGAAAAGAAACTTGTCGCACTGCAAAACAGCACTTGTTTTTGCCGAGCCGAAGGTTGCACTTGCGCAGCCTCTTCAGGACTTCTTCCAGTCTCTCGGCATGTTCCGTGGCGTCCGTCCCACTGACGATCACGTCATCTAGGTACGCGCAAACGCCTGTGATGCCAGATAGCATAGTCTCCATGAAGCACTGAGAAATGGCTGGAGCTGAGAGAATCCAAAAGGCAACCATTTGACCTTGTAAAGCCCTTTCAGTGTGTTCAGGGTCAATATCGCTGTTGTCTCTGGCGTTACGTGAAGTTGCTGGTAAGGCTGCCAATCCAGAGCGCTGAAGACCTTGCCTCCCCTCAAGTGGCTGAGGACTTCACCTGTAGTGGGAAGTTGGTAATCTGCTGTATTCGATACTTGATTCGCTGTGCAACGGTAGTTGCTGCATATTCTCAACGAGCCATTTTTCTTTCGAACAAGTACAAGAGGCATTGCCCAATCCGAATGCTGCGCAGGCTCAATTATGCCTCGACTTTGCAGGCGATCCAATTCAGCTTCTACAGCTGACTGGAGTGCAAAAGGAACTGGCCAGGCTATTAGAAACTTCAGCTTCGCTCCTTCCACGAGTTCAAGCTGCACCTCAGGACCAACGTGTCCTGAAATGTCCTCATAGAACACAGACTGGTACTTGTCCAGAAGCTTGGAAGCAAGTTCGTCGTCTGATACGTCATTGATGCCTGTGATCTGTATACCCAGATGAGGAAACCAGTTTTGTCCAAGGAGGTTACACCGTGCTAGCTTGATGACAACAAGCGGTAATGTCAGGGTCTTGTTCCTGTGCGTTACATCCACCGTTGCACATATGAGAACACGAAGGGACTGGCCTGACCAGGTGCGTAGGAGGATGTTATCTACTTCAAGCCGTGGTGGGTCATCTGTCCACATGGACTTGAACGTGGCCTCACTGATAAGTGTGCAGGCTACACCTAAATCGACTTCGAACTCTAAGGACTTGCCCTGTACGCGTAGCTGAGTCATGACCTTCTGCGTGCTGGATGCATCGATTAAGGTGTTGAGCTCGTAAAATGCCGCATCTGGTGAATCCTGTTGAGTAGTGACTAATGCCGAGGCCGTTGTCGAAGTTCCTTGCCGGGGATATTCAATGTCAATGTTCTTGTTCGTTCTTGCCTCTTTCCATTTTTTCAGGCACACCTTTTCAATGTGTCCGCGTTTCTTGCAGTGGTTGCAGGAAGCTGTCTGAAACTTGCAAGTGTCTGGACTATGCTGCGCGTCATAATGCCGACAACATTGTTTCTTTTTTTGGGAAGAGGTACTCAAGTGACCTTGATTTTCTGTCTTAGAGATGCTTGTGCAGGCTTCGTGAATCTTTTTAAATTCTGCTTTCAAGTTTCTCTCGTCTTTGACAGCGTTCTCAGCTCGCAGTGCAATGTGAAAGGCTTCCTTGAATGTCAAGTCCTTTTCTGCGAACAGCTGCTGCTGGACTGCCTCGTTCCGAAGGCCGCAAACGAAACGATCACGCAGCATTACCTCAAGAGGCAGCATTGTTGGACTGGCCACAGTGTCTGCGCTTGTTCCAAAATTGCAATCTGCTGCTAGCTTCTTGAGTGCTGTGACACAATCACTGACCGTTTCATCGTGCCGTTGGTCACGTTATTGGAAGCGTGCCCGGGAGAAGACTTCAGAAGGTTGCGGATCAAAATGAGCCTTGAGCAGCTCAACTAAGTCATTGTAGCTCACTTGGCTGGGCTGCTTGGGTTGAACGAGGGTGCAGACAACATTGTAAGTCTGTTCTCCGCACAACGTTAGCAGATGAGCACGTTTCTTGGAAGCATCTGTAATGTTGTCAGTCTCAAAGAAGGACTGTAGCCTCCCATGCCAGGATCTCCAGGAGATCGAGTTGCCACTGAATTCCGGTAGCCGACCAAAGTCAGGCATCGCCATGTTGTTCCGTCCCTTGATGTCGGTGAACTGCCAATGAGTCCAGAGTCTTCCTTGCTGCCAATTTTTACGTCTGTACAGCTGGTTGTGCTTGCCAACGATTTATTACAAACAAGGAAACATGAACACATTAAGCAGCACTGCTTAGACGTTAGACTAGCCAGCATTCGATGCAAAGCTCGCACTCGTGCCATGGTGCCAGTACATTGGCGCGTGCACTTTGTGGTCGTCGTCTTCTAGCGCGACATGTCAATAAGCGACGTTGGTATCTGACGGCGTTGGATTATCCGTGGAAAGCATGATTGAGCTCGGTGGACCAGGAAATCCATGCCTAAGATGATGTCTCTCAAGCACTGCTGTCGGACCACAAAACTCACCGAATAGGTCTGGCTGTCAATTATGGGTCTTGCCGTGCAGGTTCCAGTCGGTGTTATAAGGTGGCCCCCTGCAGTTTGGATAACTGGTCCTTTGCAGGCAGTCTTTAGCTTCTTCAGCTTGGCGGCGAAGAGACCACCGATGACACAGAATAGTCGGCGCCAGTATTGACTAAGGCAATGGCGCTGTGGTCGTCAATAATCACATCGAAGTCGGTGGTTCATCGTCTGGTATTTTGGTTAGCTCAGGGTGTCAGATCACAGCTGCGTCGGCTTGCTCCGCTGCTGCTATGTCACGTGGGCAAATCTTTCGGCGGCGAAGTGTTGTCGTGAAGGCTCAGGTCAGGCGGCGTGCCGAGACTACATCGGGAGGGTTTGTGCGTTGTGGTTGTCATTGGGAGCGGCGGCGGAGGAGGATCTTTGGCCATGCGTCGTGCAGCAACCGCACCTCCATCAGTCGTTGCCTTTAGTTTCCCGGATAGGGGCTGGAAGATCGGCCCCGGCTTGGACTGGTGTACTTCTGCTGTTGCGAAGAGATGTAGCGGCCGGGCGACGGTGAACGGGACGGTCGTCGTCGTTGCCACCCTGCTCCGGCGATGTAGTCAGCGATGTCATGAGGTCGTTCCCCGGGGCGCAGACGCAGCGCGTTCATGTCGAAGCCCCGCAGTCCCATCTCACGGTACTGGCAGTAGCGGTAGGTGTGCCCGGCTTCCCCACAGTGGTAGCACAGTAGGCGGTGGTTAGGGGTGCACCAAATGTCAGTTTTCCTCAGTGCGCTCTGGATTACTGGCGAGCGGGATGACGTTGGAGGTTGCTGCGGTGACTGGTGACGAAACTGCGGAGGCGTTGGGTCCTGGCGTGGGCGAGGAGCGGCAGCAGCTCGACGTGCAGCAGCGGCATAGGTGTCTGCCACAGTGGTCTAGTGGTTACAGTGCTCGGCTGCCACCCAAAAAATGCGAGTTCGATCCCGGTCGCGGCGGTCGCATTTTTGAGGGAGGCGAAAATGGCAGAGGCCCGTGTACTGTGTATTGTCAGTGCACGTTAAAGAACCCCATGTGGTCAAAATTTCCGGAGACCTTCACTACGGCCTTTCCCTCCTCTCTATCTCTTTCACTCCCTTTCCCCTACCCCCACGGACGCTTAGCCATGCTCCCGACATGGGCTGCAGAAAGTAGCGTTTTTTCCTCAACCAAACCACAATCAATCATCAATCATCGTCGGTCATCGCCTCCGGTTGGGGTTGCGGTGGTTCGGGAACGGGCAGCGATCGCTGTACTTCGTCGCGAATGACGTCTTCAAGGGAGGATAATTGAGGATGAGATGACAGGAACATCCGGCACAGTTCCTCGCATCAACAGCCTTTATAGTCTCGCGTAGGTTGTCGGGGCCGAATGCTTGGACTTCTCCGTAGTCTGGCAAGCGCCGATTGTACTGTCGGGTGCACATTTCGAGGGTCTTTTCGATTGTCGTCGCCTCAGTGAGGAACTCTTGGACAGTCTTCGGTGGGTTTCTTATTAACCCGGAAAGCAGCAGAACTGAAGACGATGTCGGGCGAACCTGTGCCCAGCAAAACAAAGTCAATCACACTACACAGCAATAGCGGTGCAACAGTCATCGGTCAACTGAAAAACTGACAAGCGTCGAAATGCGTCAGCTTTTATACACACGCCATAATGCATTCTCGCATTATCTCTTCAATTCTAGAAGACACTGGAATGTACGCGTCGGGCATGCAAAGTTTCAAGAATGGTCAACGCGGTTCCCAAAGCAACATGCAAGATAAACGCGGCATGCGCTACGCATAACAATGTGATAGCGGCAGCTCCGGCAAACCACCGAAACAAGCGCGCGTGTCACAGGAAAGTGATAAAGGCTTTCCGCAAGAACAACCGTACATGTCAATATAAAAAGGGTGATCGCTCTGATCCTTCGAGCTATCAGCCTATATCCGTGTTAAGCATTATAAATACTATATTCACCAGGGGCACAGCTAGGAATTTGTTCTGGGAGGAGACAGAAGGCCGAAAAACTTGTATGTAGATTTCTGCATTGTATGCACATGCATATATACAGGAAATCCGACAAAACTTGAGCCAGAATCTTAAAAATGAAAGGTACATCAGAATCAAATGCAATCAAGCACATACTATTCACACTGGTCTGTAAGTATTCAGGCTAATGTTTATTGTCCCCTTAATTAACTAATTATGTTTTAATTAGCGAGTATTTTAATTATGGGATGGCAACTAAGTATAATTTGCAAAGTTGTAGAGCACCCTCAGAAACCACCCAATGAATTGTTTTCATTACAACACATCTCGGGCAGTCATTTTTTCCAGGTTGTAAAGAAAGCATGCAAAATATGAAAAAAGAAAAAATGTAATGAAGTGTTTTGGCACTGCTGTCGTGCTCCTCTAAAGCATGTAATCAGTGAACAGAGTTGTCTGCAGCATGAGCGTGGACATGGTGAAGCCATAGAGCATTCTGATAACCGCTGGCCTCTGGGCCTCTGGGCTTCGTCAGATGACGGCGCAATGTACGCTGCTTGCCGAGCACTGCTGAGGAGATAAGGCATGCAAGCAGTCACACTGCAGGTCACCTTGTTCAACAACTGCACACTTGAGAGCAGCATGACAGCAGCGTGCAAAACACTTTCTTTTTTTTTTTCATATTTCATACGCTTTCTTCACAGCACAGAAAAAAATGAGTATGTGAGACATACTAAAAAAAAAAAAAACAATTCAGTCAGCGGTTTCTGAACATGCTCTACAACTATGGAAATTATACTTAGAGTCCCCAGCCAATAATTAGAAAATGAGCTAAAATAAAACTAAATTATTGAATCGGGTTTATTCTGCAACATGGTTGCAAGGATGACCATGCAAAAAGCTGTATTGGGCAGCCTGAGGGGAACCTGACCACCTTACATACTGGGCTGCTTCACAGCAGTCAAACAGAAGCACACAGTATACATAATGCACAAACTAACACAGTGAAAAACCACGGTCACAAATAATGAAGAAAGTCATTGTAGAAACATTTTGCACAGTTGAAGTGGAAACAAAAAAAGTGTAGTGATGAAGACAGGAAAAGAAAAAGCACACGAACTCATGGCAGCAAAAGCAATCACATAAATACCTATGTCGCACGGCCGTTTTAGTGACAGAATTAGTTAAGTAACAAAATTAACAGCAGAATTAGTTAAGGAGAAAATAAAAAAATTGCCAGTGTAAACTACAGACCAGTGCAAACAATATGTGCTTGGTTTCATTTGCTTCTGACCCACCTTCATTTTTAAAATCTTGGCACAAGCTACGTGGGGCATCCTGCATACATACAGTGAAGTCCCAAGCAAGTGCGCGCCTCTATGCAAGCAACTCCTCCCCTCTCTATAAACCCTGTTTACCACAGCATGCATAAATTCCAGGTCACTTGGCATTTTTCTTCTTCCATTTTTCAAGGAGTCTCGCAATAAATGATAAGAAACGAAGCCAAACCAACTAGCCCACCTTTCCGTTTTATTAGATGGAAAGGTGGGCTAGTTGGTTTGGCTTCATTGTTAAAATTTGCACACACTAAATGACGACACGGAACACAGAAACACACTAATGCACTGATCCTTGTGTGTTTCTGTGTTCCACACTGTCATTTAGTATGTGCAAATTTTAACAATTAAGAAATTTGTTGTTTAACTGCACTTTTGTTGAGGCCCGATAATGGCTTCACCACAGCCAGCCATGATTATAGCTGGGAGGCTATAGGCTTGGTGAGTTACCATTTTCATCGGACTAGTGAGCTAGAATAGTTCTGGGTTGCTTAAATCAGCCGGATGGACATGAGCTGCACCAGTTGTTAGTGTGATTTAATGTTCAGTGTTGCTCGGGCTCACGGGCCCGCAACTTGTGCATCCAACTCCGAGGAGTCATTTGATGGCTTCAAGGGCAATGGCGTTGACTAAAAGCAGTAAATGCACTTATTCAACAGATGCTAGTAAAAAGAACACCTCTGCATTTTTTCTTCTCTACGGCAGTCCCGTCATTTCAAATTTTGGTTTTCAACGGAGCAAGGGCCCCCCCCATAGGGGGGAGGGGGCTTGCTCGGGATATTACGGTACACAATGCAATAATGTCCATGCTTACATCTCTAAGCACAATCTAATAGTCATAGTATGGTACCCAGATAAATAAAGTATATAACCTAATCATTAGATTGAGATGCAATGAAGAAAATACCACACATGTTTAACATATGTATATTAGCTGCCATCTCGTGGAAATTCAATTGAAGTGTTAACGTTCTGAAAAAGTTAAAGTGCACTAAACAACTTGAACAATATAACACAATAAGTTTGTTTATTTATACAAAATGTACCTTTCCCACCTTGGGTATGAAAGTGGACTGTGTAAAATGCTTAGTTTGGAAAGGTTTCTACATGAGAAGTGCTCTTCGTCAAAAGTACACCTATTGCACCCCTTGTCTGTACTTGTCGTTCAACTAGCTTGAGCTCCTTGGTGAGTGTATTCATTTTACAAGTCCCGGAGAGCCCCAGACACTGTCGCGGATTCATTTTTTGTGTGGACCTCGCGGAAGCCCCACCCACTGGTCCAGGGCCAGACAGATGCATGTTTGTTTTTTGCATATTGAGTGGCCCACATGCGGCCTTGGACCACCCTAATGTATTCTTTACAACAGCTGGCAGGCCAGGTACATCGCCGGAACTTTTGTATCACATTGCAACAATGTCATGTCTGTCAGCAAGGTGCCCACGGGCCCCCGACGGACTGGATCTGGACTTGGTAAATTTCTTTATTTTATTTCTTTATTTATTTTGCTGCCAGTCTCCGAGACCATAGCACATGGGCATATGATTTCACATGAATTCATGTTTATACAATGGCATAAGGACATCACTAAGCAAATACAGCAGTTCTCTATATAGAAGTACAACAGACTGGTTGCAACAAAGCAGTAACATCAATCGATGGAAATAGTGCGCTTCATGCTACATAACAGTGTAGGTTTTCGCAATGTTGGAAAAAATAAAAAAGAATGCAAAGTAAATAAGAATTAGCTATTGAATACACTCAGTAAGTGCTCACTGATCAAATTTGGTTGGCACGCTGTGATGCAGTTTTCACTGGGAGGGAGCCTGCCTTAGGTTTGCCATTGAGTTTCAAGTCATTGTCATCAAACGACGAGCAGAAAGTCGCAAAATTTGCCATTTTGAACATTTTTCCGCCACTTAAGTCACCACACTACTTATGTGCGCTATACCTAGTAATAAAAGCTTTCAATTTTGTATAGCCCCATAGCATACAGTACAATCAAAACCCCGTAATATATTGACATTTTTAAATGTCTGTTGTACTGCCCCTTCATATAATGGGAGTGCTTGGAATGCCTGGGAAGCTTGGTTTTCCGACTCTCCACAGGATGGGCTTGGGGGCACACGTGTCAGTCCGCCGCGGTGGTGTAGTGGTTATGGTGCTTGGCTGCTACCCAAAAAAAGTAGGTTCGATCCCGGCCGCGGCAGTCGCATTTTCGATGAAGGCAAGAATGCAAGAAGCCCATGTACTGTGCGTTGTCAGTGCACATTACAGAACCCCAGGTGGTCAAAATTTCCAGAGCCCTCCCACTATGGCTTTCCCCTACTTCCTTCCCTACCCCCATGACCTCATGAATGCTTAGCCGTGCTCCCGACATGGGCTGCAGAAATAAGTATCTTTTGCTTAACCAAACCACAATCATCAAGGGTCACCACCATGGTCCACGGTCACCACCCCAATATGAAGGGGATGCTTATAACATTATTTGATCTCCGTCTTCTCGCTTCAAATTCAAAGGAAACAGTGGGCTGAATCATGGGTGAAAATCAAAGCCTTGTCTGTGAAGAGCTTTAACTCTCCCGTATTTTCTCCTGCATTTAAATTCACTTTGTGCAGTTACTGTTATTAATAAATGTGTCATTTTTAAAGAGTTTACGAAACGTAACATGACAGTAGTCTTACAGGAACCACTCATTAGACACTCTTGCATTTCAACAATGTGAACTAATGGATACCAGGCAGCACTGTTCGCTTCTTATTGTCACTTACATATACACGCCTCAATCTGGTGAGTCTGAGGCCCTAGTAAATAAACAGGTCGACCATGTAAAATGTTATAAGCAATTGTTTTAATTGCACAAGTGCACCACGAATGGTAGAAAATGCCTTAAGCAATAATCTTTATTGCACACACACCACTTATCAACCTCTATGGTGTGAATATCCCTACGTACCCCAATGGAAGGAACACTGTTGCTATACATATACAGCAGGCCCCACAAAATTTTGCCTTCATTTCGTGAAGACCTTCCTCTGGAGCAACATACTTTGGTGCAACCCGTTGTGCCATCGCCCAACCATACATAAACTTAACAAAAACTTTGCAAAACTAGCCCACCATCGCCGCCTCACGGAGCGCAAAGCAGTCCGCAAACTTACATTTTGCTGGGATGCCACTGGGGATGCAGCCGCACCTCCTATACCCAGATAAATTTAGGTGATACACAAGTTACAAGATGGATAGCCGAAGGGCAGGTCATGTGCTCCTTCTAGTGTAAATTGAAAACAAATAGAGAAAATGCTGTCGCCTGTCTGCTGAGAAGCCACTGAGCTCAGAATCCATTACCTAATCGAGACCCCAGCTGGAAATCGCCAAAAATTTGCCCCCCCCCCCCCCACCCCATGGCGCCATTCATAATTTTCAGTCGCCACAAGCCTTTGAAATGCATCGAGTAGCCACCAGTGGCAACCTCACCTGGCCTTAAAAAAATACTTGCAAAAGTATGGAGGGAGGTGTGGTTCCACCTCACTCAAGAGCAGCATCATTAAAACAAGAAAGAGCCTGGTGCTGGGCCTGTTGGTACTATCGGTGTCAAATTAAACACGAACAGCAGAGAACACGGTTCAACCATTGACAATGGTACACAGCACACTGTTTAGTCATCAGCACTGACAGGCACACACATTTGGTTTAGCAGCATTCAGGATGCAACTGCCAATGTAAACTGCACCATCATGTAGTGGCAAACTGCATGAACGCATCTATATCTCTAACCATCATGGTGCAAACCACTGTTTGCGTTTAATTTCAAGCAGATATATTTTTTTTTCCTCTCAAATATCGGAACTAGAACAGGAACAAAAACGTTGCAATGCAGGGGGATGGCAGAGAGCTGCCAAACTGGATGTGTGCACCTGTAATGACTGGATGATGCACGCTAAACCATAGCTAATGCCTCGGCAATGTGCTGTGCTGTTCATATTTCATTTGACACTGATAGTACACAGTTTGGAGTAACAATGAAACCCAGCCTTCAAAGGTGCTTGTACAAGAGAAATGCATTGCACAAGCACACCCAGTGAGTGTGTGCACGTGTGAAATTTTTTGTGCATGCATCTTCGAAGGCTAAATGTCATTTCTTCATTGTTTCTCACAGTTTGCAATTCCTCAGCAGTAATCTTTAGAGAGTTAGCAGGTAAACTGACCCTTAACTTATCATGGCTCCCCTTAGAGCTGCAACACTAGGCCCTGAATGCCAGTTGATTCTGGTTTCCTTGTCCGTTGTGTTTCTGGGATCAAGAGCACGAGCTAGTTGGTGTGGATATAACTTTGGTAGCAAAAATTCAAAGGATTTGCCCCAAGACATGATTTAGCTTATTCTGTGTGCACTGAATCAGCGCACTGTGAATAATGGCAGCTTCCCAGGTCTGGGTAGAACAAAAGTCTCAGCACCTCAAAACTACGTGGGATAGATAGGATGCATCTGTTCCAGTCGTAATGAGTCAGTGCGTTGCACTAAACAGCAGCCCCTGTGCATGAATAAGATCTCAATGGCCCCTGAACACAAGGGATGACATGGCAGCGTCTGTTACAAGGCTCGCTCATCCAAACATCAGCCCCCATGTTCAGGTAGGACAGAGGTCTTGTTGGCCCTTGCCCACACATGAAAACTGTTTGCCAAAAGGTCTACACCAAAATGGCAGCCCTTGTGTCTGAATAGGACAGACGAAAGACATGAAGACTTGGCTGCATCTGTTCTGTGCATGACAACTTGGCTCACTGCACTAAACAGCAGCTCCCATGTCTTGTTGTTCCATAGCCACGAGTCATGACAACTCAGCTGTGCCTCTAGAGCACTCTGCACCGCATAGCAGCCTCTGCATATGCCCAAACCAAAGCCCCCTTAACAGTGGGCAGAGCAGGGTGCAAGGCTTGCATACTGAATGATGAGGGATCGATGTGAAAGTAAACTCCAGGATGATGTGCCTCGAGGGTGCCTAGTCCCTGTTACAATCTGACTGTCTCAAGAAGTTTATTTAACCTTATTTTTTCAATAAGGAGGATCAAAAGCTGAGTGGTAAATGATTGAAGATGAATATGAGCTGATCACAGGCGCTCGACAACATGAGCCAGAATAGTAACTCAATGACTGTTTTGGCCTGGTTCATTATAGTGCAACAAGGAGTTAACCACTGACAAAAATAAAGACAACAGTGAACTAGACAGGCTTGCTGCTCGTTGCACAGTTATCAACAATCACTTTATAACCAAGTGACCATTTCAGGCTTTAGTGCACAGAACATTGGTGACCACCTTGGTTTGGCAATCTCAAGAGTCCCTGGTGCGAATGAGTTCTAAGGCATCAATTGTGGCAAGATGGTATGACTTGTGCACATGTCTGCCTTCCAGCAACGAACTGAGGCCAGTCTGGAGAATACCGAATTTAAGTAGTCTCTGTGACAATTGCAGGCATCCACTCTTCATCTGTCTGCTGTGCTGCATGCTCTCCTTCCCAAGTGCATGCGTTTCCGCGCGAATACACTGACGGCTCCCTTCGATTTCTTTCCTTCTTACTCCCCCCTCCTCCTGACAGTTGTATACCTTGGTGTACCCATTAAACATCTGCTCTACAGGATTGTTCCAGCAGGAATACTGACAACAAATGCGGTGCAACATAAATTATAAACTATTTATTTTTGCGCGCGCGTTATGAGGTCTGAAACCTCAAGGGAGCGGGAAAAACAAAAGCTTACGTACCGCTTCTTCTGCTGAGGTACACTTTCGTTACCCTCTCAAGCTGCGTG